>JAWZYU010000342.1:100200-174431 GCA_038380435.1 Ryuthela nishihirai | reverse complement strand
TTTTTGTTGTTTTAAGGGAACTTTGGGCTGTTGGAAGGTTCTCACTCTCTACCTGGATTTCACTTTGATCAGGTTTGTTTTTCTCTAGAATGGCTACTTTTTCAGCTGGGGGACTTTGAATTTGGACTGTTTTTGACGCTGTGTGACTCTACACTGTTCTGAGATCCCATTGCTTTAACTAGGCTGTGTTGTCTGATTTGTTCTCACTTGGCCTGCTCAGTTTTGGGCGTTTTTTATAATTGGGAAGACTGATTGCTTGTTTTTTAGTGATTTTGATGTACACCTCCCTGTCACTTTTAATGATTTTTGACTTTTTCAGTGTTTTTGACTTTTTTCGACTTTTTTCACCTGATATCTAGCGAAAACTAGTTTTATAGTCTAATTGCCAAATTTCGTGTCTCTATGACCTTTCCTTCATATAGAAGATTTTGGGACTTCACTTTTTTGGGGGTCTTTTTTGACCTTTTTAGAGGTGACTTTTGGTTCTTTTTTCCTTATCAGATCTTTATGTGTGTTTCTATCTTCATGTGGATGTCTTCATTTCTCTTCTAAGTGGGTCTGTTGATTTTTGGTGAATTTTTGAAAATGTCGCCTTTTCTGAGTCTTTTTCCAATTACTTTTCATAGGTTTAACATGGGGAAACTTGACTGATTCGTTCTCACTGGGCCTGCTCATATCTGGGGCGTTTTTAATAATTCGGACGACTGATTCCTGTATTGGACTGTATACTTGAAGGGTGGAGAGTGTCTTTTTGACCTTTTTGGCCTTTTTTGGTTTCTCAGAGGTCCGATTGCTTTTTTGACACTTTTTCGTTAATAACTCGGAAATTATGGACTTTTTGGCTGTTTTGACTTTTGAATCGGCTTTATCAGGTGGAAAAACATATGCCTAGGTCTTTGAAGCGTTCATTTTTGACAATTAGAACGGATTTTATGAGTGCTTTTGTTTTCCCATAGCGTTAGCATTATTGCGACTACAGGATAGAACTTCATTTAACATTAGGTCTATGGAGCATACGTCTTTTAACATGGCTGAACTTTACTGATTCGTTCTCACTTGGCCTGCTCAGTTCTGGGGCGTTTTTAATAATTCGGACGACTGATTCATGTTCCAGGGGGATGTCTCTTTATACCAGAGGGGTCATTTGTACAGATTTGGGTCTTTTTGTCTTCTCTCAGGTCCGATTGCGTTTTTGGCTGTTTTTCGTCAATATCTCTAGAATGGGTCACTTTTTCGTGATTTTGACGCTGGATTCGGGTTCCTTGAAGTGGATTACATGGGTATAGCTCTTTAAACCGTCGATTTTGGTCTCTTAGAACCGATTTTAGAGCGATTTTCACCTTTTTATGGATTTTGCCTGTTTTTGGCCTGTGACGTCATCTCTGCACAGTGATCGATTTTAACTTTGCTTATCACGTTGTGCGTTCTTGTACTCTGTGTCGTTCTATCGACTTTTTTCTCACTTTTTGTCGTTTTTCTATTTTTGGTGAATTTTTGAATATTTTAGCTTTTCGACAGTTTTTGGTTTTGAGTTTCCATAGGTTAACATGGCCATTTTGACTGATTCGTTCTCACTTGGCCTGCTCAGTTTCGGGGCGTTTTTAATAATTCGGACGACTGATTATTGTTTTATACTTTATACTTCAGGGGTGTAGAGTGTCTTTTTGACGTTTTTTGCGTTTTTTGGTTTCTCTCAGGTCCGATTGCTTTTTTGTCACTTTTTTCGTTATAACTCGAAAACTATGCATTTTTTTGCTGTTTTGACTGTTGCAATGGCTTTATCACGTGGGAAAACATATGACTAGACCTTTGAAGCGTTGATTTATCTTTATTAGAACGGATTTTATGACCCTTTTTTGTTTCCCATAGCGTTAACATTATTGCGACTACAGGATAGAACTTCATTTAACATTAAGTCTATGGAGAGAGCTCTGTCTGTCAGTTACCTGCAAAACCAGGGTTTGGAGATTGTGAGATTATTTCAAATTGCTATATCTCCTTTGTTTTTGGACTTTTTTTGACTTTGTTTTTTCCAGTGTCTTTTTGGCTACCTTAAGGTCACTTTGATCAGTTTTTTTTCACCCTGGGGGGTCTCTTTTTTTTGCTATTTCACTGCAACTTTGAGGCTTTTTAACCCTACCTTAGAAGGGACTTTTTGTGAATATTTTCTGATCAGATTCTAGCTATACTCAGCATCTATCTTTTGATGTGCTTTTTGGCTCTCTAAGCCCTTTTTTTGATTTTTGGTGATTTTTTGAATCTTTCATGTTCTCGACCTTTTTAGGCCTAGCATTCCCATAGGATAGCATTGGAAACTTTACTGATTCGTTCTCACTTGGCCTGCTCATTTTGGGGCGTTTTAAATAATTCGGACCAGTGATTCATGTTAGAGGGGTTTGTCTCATTCTACTGGATGGGTCATTTTCAACGATTTCGGCTTTTTTGTCCTCTCTCAGGTCCGATTGCCTTTTTGTCACTTTTTCTTGAATAACTCTAGAACGGGTCACTTTTTGGCGGTTTTGACGACGGAATCGGGTTCCCTGAGGTGGATTACGTGGGTGTAGCTTTTTAAACTGTCCATTTTTCTCTTCTAGAACGGATTTTATAGCGATTTTCAGTTTTTCATTGATTTTAGGCATTTTACGCTTCTGACGTCACGTCTGCACAGTGGTCGATTTTAACTTTGCTTATCACATTGTGCGTTCTTGTACTCTGCGTCGTTCTATCAACTTTTTTCTCACTTTTGGTCGATTTTTCTATTTTTGGTGAATTTTTGAATATTTTAGCTTTTCGACAGTTTTTCCGGGGGCGTGCGTCGAGCCGCGGGTTTGGGGGCTTCCCTGGGGGTGTGCGTTGAGCCGCGGGTTTGGAGGCTTTTCTGGGGGCCTGCTCGTGGTGCGTAGGGCGTGGGTTTGGGGGCTTTTCTGGGCGGCCTGTGTGTGGTGCGTCGGGTGATGGTTTAGGGGTTTTCCCGGGGGCCTGCGTGTGGTGTGTCGGGTGCGGATTTGAGGGCATTTTTGGGGCCTGCGCATGGTGCGTCGAGCGTGGGTTTGTTGTGTTTTCTGGGGGCCTGCGCGTGGTGCATGGGGCGCGGGTTTGGGGGCTTTCCCGGGGGCCTGCGTGTGGCATGTTGGGTGCGGGTTTGGGAGGTATCCCAGGGGCCTGTGTGTGTTGCGTCGAGCGTGGGTTTGTGGGCCTTTCTAGGGGGCCTGCGTGTGGTGTGTTGGGCGTGGGTTTGGGGGCTTTCCCAGGCACCTGCACGTTGTGTGTCGGGTGTGGGTTTGGGGGCTTTCAGTGAATTTGGGATGTTGACAGTTTTTCCTTCCGTGTGTCTGGTTGTTTTAGGGGACTTCAGGCTGTTGGAAGTTTTTCCTTCTCTGGGTATTATTGTTGTAGGGGACTTTGGGCTGTTGGCAGTTTTTCCATCTCTGGTTTTTGTTGTTTTAAGGGAACTTTGGGCTGTTGGAAGGTTCTCACTCTCTACCTGGATTTCACTTTGATCAGGTTTGTTTTTCTCTAGAATGGCTACTTTTTCAGCTGGGGGACTTTGAATTTGGACTGTTTTTGACGCTGTGTGACTCTACACTGTTCTGAGATCCCATTGCTTTAACTAGGCTGTGTTGTCTGATTTGTTCTCACTTGGCCTGCTCAGTTTTGGGCGTTTTTTATAATTGGGAAGACTGATTGCTTGTTTTTTAGTGATTTTGATGTACACCTCCCTGTCACTTTTAATGATTTTTGACTTTTTCAGTGTTTTTGACTTTTTTCGACTTTTTTCACCTGATATCTAGCGAAAACTAGTTTTATAGTCTAATTGCCAAATTTCGTGTCTCTATGACCTTTCCTTCATATAGAAGATTTTGGGACTTCACTTTTTTGGGGGTCTTTTTTGACCTTTTTAGAGGTGACTTTTGGTTCTTTTTTCCTTATCAGATCTTTATGTGTGTTTCTATCTTCATGTGGATGTCTTCATTTCTCTTCTAAGTGGGTCTGTTGATTTTTGGTGAATTTTTGAAAATGTCGCCTTTTCTGAGTCTTTTTCCAATTACTTTTCATAGGTTTAACATGGGGAAACTTGACTGATTCGTTCTCACTGGGCCTGCTCATATCTGGGGCGTTTTTAATAATTCGGACGACTGATTCCTGTATTGGACTGTATACTTGAAGGGTGGAGAGTGTCTTTTTGACCTTTTTGGCCTTTTTTGGTTTCTCAGAGGTCCGATTGCTTTTTTGACACTTTTTCGTTAATAACTCGGAAATTATGGACTTTTTGGCTGTTTTGACTTTTGAATCGGCTTTATCAGGTGGAAAAACATATGCCTAGGTCTTTGAAGCGTTCATTTTTGACAATTAGAACGGATTTTATGAGTGCTTTTGTTTTCCCATAGCGTTAGCATTATTGCGACTACAGGATAGAACTTCATTTAACATTAGGTCTATGGAGCATACGTCTTTTAACATGGCTGAACTTTACTGATTCGTTCTCACTTGGCCTGCTCAGTTCTGGGGCGTTTTTAATAATTCGGACGACTGATTCATGTTCCAGGGGGATGTCTCTTTATACCAGAGGGGTCATTTGTACAGATTTGGGTCTTTTTGTCTTCTCTCAGGTCCGATTGCGTTTTTGGCTGTTTTTCGTCAATATCTCTAGAATGGGTCACTTTTTCGTGATTTTGACGCTGGATTCGGGTTCCTTGAAGTGGATTACATGGGTATAGCTCTTTAAACCGTCGATTTTGGTCTCTTAGAACCGATTTTAGAGCGATTTTCACCTTTTTATGGATTTTGCCTGTTTTTGGCCTGTGACGTCATCTCTGCACAGTGATCGATTTTAACTTTGCTTATCACGTTGTGCGTTCTTGTACTCTGTGTCGTTCTATCGACTTTTTTCTCACTTTTTGTCGTTTTTCTATTTTTGGTGAATTTTTGAATATTTTAGCTTTTCGACAGTTTTTGGTTTTGAGTTTCCATAGGTTAACATGGCCATTTTGACTGATTCGTTCTCACTTGGCCTGCTCAGTTTCGGGGCGTTTTTAATAATTCGGACGACTGATTATTGTTTTATACTTTATACTTCAGGGGTGTAGAGTGTCTTTTTGACGTTTTTTGCGTTTTTTGGTTTCTCTCAGGTCCGATTGCTTTTTTGTCACTTTTTTCGTTATAACTCGAAAACTATGCATTTTTTTGCTGTTTTGACTGTTGCAATGGCTTTATCACGTGGGAAAACATATGACTAGACCTTTGAAGCGTTGATTTATCTTTATTAGAACGGATTTTATGACCCTTTTTTGTTTCCCATAGCGTTAACATTATTGCGACTACAGGATAGAACTTCATTTAACATTAAGTCTATGGAGAGAGCTCTGTCTGTCAGTTACCTGCAAAACCAGGGTTTGGAGATTGTGAGATTATTTCAAATTGCTATATCTCCTTTGTTTTTGGACTTTTTTTGACTTTGTTTTTTCCAGTGTCTTTTTGGCTACCTTAAGGTCACTTTGATCAGTTTTTTTTCACCCTGGGGGGTCTCTTTTTTTTGCTATTTCACTGCAACTTTGAGGCTTTTTAACCCTACCTTAGAAGGGACTTTTTGTGAATATTTTCTGATCAGATTCTAGCTATACTCAGCATCTATCTTTTGATGTGCTTTTTGGCTCTCTAAGCCCTTTTTTTGATTTTTGGTGATTTTTTGAATCTTTCATGTTCTCGACCTTTTTAGGCCTAGCATTCCCATAGGATAGCATTGGAAACTTTACTGATTCGTTCTCACTTGGCCTGCTCATTTTGGGGCGTTTTAAATAATTCGGACCAGTGATTCATGTTAGAGGGGTTTGTCTCATTCTACTGGATGGGTCATTTTCAACGATTTCGGCTTTTTTGTCCTCTCTCAGGTCCGATTGCCTTTTTGTCACTTTTTCTTGAATAACTCTAGAACGGGTCACTTTTTGGCGGTTTTGACGACGGAATCGGGTTCCCTGAGGTGGATTACGTGGGTGTAGCTTTTTAAACTGTCCATTTTTCTCTTCTAGAACGGATTTTATAGCGATTTTCAGTTTTTCATTGATTTTAGGCATTTTACGCTTCTGACGTCACGTCTGCACAGTGGTCGATTTTAACTTTGCTTATCACATTGTGCGTTCTTGTACTCTGCGTCGTTCTATCAACTTTTTTCTCACTTTTGGTCGATTTTTCTATTTTTGGTGAATTTTTGAATATTTTAGCTTTTCGACAGTTTTTCCGGGGGCGTGCGTCGAGCCGCGGGTTTGGGGGCTTCCCTGGGGGTGTGCGTTGAGCCGCGGGTTTGGAGGCTTTTCTGGGGGCCTGCTCGTGGTGCGTAGGGCGTGGGTTTGGGGGCTTTTCTGGGCGGCCTGTGTGTGGTGCGTCGGGTGATGGTTTAGGGGTTTTCCCGGGGGCCTGCGTGTGGTGTGTCGGGTGCGGATTTGAGGGCATTTTTGGGGCCTGCGCATGGTGCGTCGAGCGTGGGTTTGTTGTGTTTTCTGGGGGCCTGCGCGTGGTGCATGGGGCGCGGGTTTGGGGGCTTTCCCGGGGGCCTGCGTGTGGCATGTTGGGTGCGGGTTTGGGAGGTATCCCAGGGGCCTGTGTGTGTTGCGTCGAGCGTGGGTTTGTGGGCCTTTCTAGGGGGCCTGCGTGTGGTGTGTTGGGCGTGGGTTTGGGGGCTTTCCCAGGCACCTGCACGTTGTGTGTCGGGTGTGGGTTTGGGGGCTTTCAGTGAATTTGGGATGTTGACAGTTTTTCCTTCCGTGTGTCTGGTTGTTTTAGGGGACTTCAGGCTGTTGGAAGTTTTTCCTTCTCTGGGTATTATTGTTGTAGGGGACTTTGGGCTGTTGGCAGTTTTTCCATCTCTGGTTTTTGTTGTTTTAAGGGAACTTTGGGCTGTTGGAAGGTTCTCACTCTCTACCTGGATTTCACTTTGATCAGGTTTGTTTTTCTCTAGAATGGCTACTTTTTCAGCTGGGGGACTTTGAATTTGGACTGTTTTTGACGCTGTGTGACTCTACACTGTTCTGAGATCCCATTGCTTTAACTAGGCTGTGTTGTCTGATTTGTTCTCACTTGGCCTGCTCAGTTTTGGGCGTTTTTTATAATTGGGAAGACTGATTGCTTGTTTTTTAGTGATTTTGATGTACACCTCCCTGTCACTTTTAATGATTTTTGACTTTTTCAGTGTTTTTGACTTTTTTCGACTTTTTTCACCTGATATCTAGCGAAAACTAGTTTTATAGTCTAATTGCCAAATTTCGTGTCTCTATGACCTTTCCTTCATATAGAAGATTTTGGGACTTCACTTTTTTGGGGGTCTTTTTTGACCTTTTTAGAGGTGACTTTTGGTTCTTTTTTCCTTATCAGATCTTTATGTGTGTTTCTATCTTCATGTGGATGTCTTCATTTCTCTTCTAAGTGGGTCTGTTGATTTTTGGTGAATTTTTGAAAATGTCGCCTTTTCTGAGTCTTTTTCCAATTACTTTTCATAGGTTTAACATGGGGAAACTTGACTGATTCGTTCTCACTGGGCCTGCTCATATCTGGGGCGTTTTTAATAATTCGGACGACTGATTCCTGTATTGGACTGTATACTTGAAGGGTGGAGAGTGTCTTTTTGACCTTTTTGGCCTTTTTTGGTTTCTCAGAGGTCCGATTGCTTTTTTGACACTTTTTCGTTAATAACTCGGAAATTATGGACTTTTTGGCTGTTTTGACTTTTGAATCGGCTTTATCAGGTGGAAAAACATATGCCTAGGTCTTTGAAGCGTTCATTTTTGACAATTAGAACGGATTTTATGAGTGCTTTTGTTTTCCCATAGCGTTAGCATTATTGCGACTACAGGATAGAACTTCATTTAACATTAGGTCTATGGAGCATACGTCTTTTAACATGGCTGAACTTTACTGATTCGTTCTCACTTGGCCTGCTCAGTTCTGGGGCGTTTTTAATAATTCGGACGACTGATTCATGTTCCAGGGGGATGTCTCTTTATACCAGAGGGGTCATTTGTACAGATTTGGGTCTTTTTGTCTTCTCTCAGGTCCGATTGCGTTTTTGGCTGTTTTTCGTCAATATCTCTAGAATGGGTCACTTTTTCGTGATTTTGACGCTGGATTCGGGTTCCTTGAAGTGGATTACATGGGTATAGCTCTTTAAACCGTCGATTTTGGTCTCTTAGAACCGATTTTAGAGCGATTTTCACCTTTTTATGGATTTTGCCTGTTTTTGGCCTGTGACGTCATCTCTGCACAGTGATCGATTTTAACTTTGCTTATCACGTTGTGCGTTCTTGTACTCTGTGTCGTTCTATCGACTTTTTTCTCACTTTTTGTCGTTTTTCTATTTTTGGTGAATTTTTGAATATTTTAGCTTTTCGACAGTTTTTGGTTTTGAGTTTCCATAGGTTAACATGGCCATTTTGACTGATTCGTTCTCACTTGGCCTGCTCAGTTTCGGGGCGTTTTTAATAATTCGGACGACTGATTATTGTTTTATACTTTATACTTCAGGGGTGTAGAGTGTCTTTTTGACGTTTTTTGCGTTTTTTGGTTTCTCTCAGGTCCGATTGCTTTTTTGTCACTTTTTTCGTTATAACTCGAAAACTATGCATTTTTTTGCTGTTTTGACTGTTGCAATGGCTTTATCACGTGGGAAAACATATGACTAGACCTTTGAAGCGTTGATTTATCTTTATTAGAACGGATTTTATGACCCTTTTTTGTTTCCCATAGCGTTAACATTATTGCGACTACAGGATAGAACTTCATTTAACATTAAGTCTATGGAGAGAGCTCTGTCTGTCAGTTACCTGCAAAACCAGGGTTTGGAGATTGTGAGATTATTTCAAATTGCTATATCTCCTTTGTTTTTGGACTTTTTTTGACTTTGTTTTTTCCAGTGTCTTTTTGGCTACCTTAAGGTCACTTTGATCAGTTTTTTTTCACCCTGGGGGGTCTCTTTTTTTTGCTATTTCACTGCAACTTTGAGGCTTTTTAACCCTACCTTAGAAGGGACTTTTTGTGAATATTTTCTGATCAGATTCTAGCTATACTCAGCATCTATCTTTTGATGTGCTTTTTGGCTCTCTAAGCCCTTTTTTTGATTTTTGGTGATTTTTTGAATCTTTCATGTTCTCGACCTTTTTAGGCCTAGCATTCCCATAGGATAGCATTGGAAACTTTACTGATTCGTTCTCACTTGGCCTGCTCATTTTGGGGCGTTTTAAATAATTCGGACCAGTGATTCATGTTAGAGGGGTTTGTCTCATTCTACTGGATGGGTCATTTTCAACGATTTCGGCTTTTTTGTCCTCTCTCAGGTCCGATTGCCTTTTTGTCACTTTTTCTTGAATAACTCTAGAACGGGTCACTTTTTGGCGGTTTTGACGACGGAATCGGGTTCCCTGAGGTGGATTACGTGGGTGTAGCTTTTTAAACTGTCCATTTTTCTCTTCTAGAACGGATTTTATAGCGATTTTCAGTTTTTCATTGATTTTAGGCATTTTACGCTTCTGACGTCACGTCTGCACAGTGGTCGATTTTAACTTTGCTTATCACATTGTGCGTTCTTGTACTCTGCGTCGTTCTATCAACTTTTTTCTCACTTTTGGTCGATTTTTCTATTTTTGGTGAATTTTTGAATATTTTAGCTTTTCGACAGTTTTTCCGGGGGCGTGCGTCGAGCCGCGGGTTTGGGGGCTTCCCTGGGGGTGTGCGTTGAGCCGCGGGTTTGGAGGCTTTTCTGGGGGCCTGCTCGTGGTGCGTAGGGCGTGGGTTTGGGGGCTTTTCTGGGCGGCCTGTGTGTGGTGCGTCGGGTGATGGTTTAGGGGTTTTCCCGGGGGCCTGCGTGTGGTGTGTCGGGTGCGGATTTGAGGGCATTTTTGGGGCCTGCGCATGGTGCGTCGAGCGTGGGTTTGTTGTGTTTTCTGGGGGCCTGCGCGTGGTGCATGGGGCGCGGGTTTGGGGGCTTTCCCGGGGGCCTGCGTGTGGCATGTTGGGTGCGGGTTTGGGAGGTATCCCAGGGGCCTGTGTGTGTTGCGTCGAGCGTGGGTTTGTGGGCCTTTCTAGGGGGCCTGCGTGTGGTGTGTTGGGCGTGGGTTTGGGGGCTTTCCCAGGCACCTGCACGTTGTGTGTCGGGTGTGGGTTTGGGGGCTTTCAGTGAATTTGGGATGTTGACAGTTTTTCCTTCCGTGTGTCTGGTTGTTTTAGGGGACTTCAGGCTGTTGGAAGTTTTTCCTTCTCTGGGTATTATTGTTGTAGGGGACTTTGGGCTGTTGGCAGTTTTTCCATCTCTGGTTTTTGTTGTTTTAAGGGAACTTTGGGCTGTTGGAAGGTTCTCACTCTCTACCTGGATTTCACTTTGATCAGGTTTGTTTTTCTCTAGAATGGCTACTTTTTCAGCTGGGGGACTTTGAATTTGGACTGTTTTTGACGCTGTGTGACTCTACACTGTTCTGAGATCCCATTGCTTTAACTAGGCTGTGTTGTCTGATTTGTTCTCACTTGGCCTGCTCAGTTTTGGGCGTTTTTTATAATTGGGAAGACTGATTGCTTGTTTTTTAGTGATTTTGATGTACACCTCCCTGTCACTTTTAATGATTTTTGACTTTTTCAGTGTTTTTGACTTTTTTCGACTTTTTTCACCTGATATCTAGCGAAAACTAGTTTTATAGTCTAATTGCCAAATTTCGTGTCTCTATGACCTTTCCTTCATATAGAAGATTTTGGGACTTCACTTTTTTGGGGGTCTTTTTTGACCTTTTTAGAGGTGACTTTTGGTTCTTTTTTCCTTATCAGATCTTTATGTGTGTTTCTATCTTCATGTGGATGTCTTCATTTCTCTTCTAAGTGGGTCTGTTGATTTTTGGTGAATTTTTGAAAATGTCGCCTTTTCTGAGTCTTTTTCCAATTACTTTTCATAGGTTTAACATGGGGAAACTTGACTGATTCGTTCTCACTGGGCCTGCTCATATCTGGGGCGTTTTTAATAATTCGGACGACTGATTCCTGTATTGGACTGTATACTTGAAGGGTGGAGAGTGTCTTTTTGACCTTTTTGGCCTTTTTTGGTTTCTCAGAGGTCCGATTGCTTTTTTGACACTTTTTCGTTAATAACTCGGAAATTATGGACTTTTTGGCTGTTTTGACTTTTGAATCGGCTTTATCAGGTGGAAAAACATATGCCTAGGTCTTTGAAGCGTTCATTTTTGACAATTAGAACGGATTTTATGAGTGCTTTTGTTTTCCCATAGCGTTAGCATTATTGCGACTACAGGATAGAACTTCATTTAACATTAGGTCTATGGAGCATACGTCTTTTAACATGGCTGAACTTTACTGATTCGTTCTCACTTGGCCTGCTCAGTTCTGGGGCGTTTTTAATAATTCGGACGACTGATTCATGTTCCAGGGGGATGTCTCTTTATACCAGAGGGGTCATTTGTACAGATTTGGGTCTTTTTGTCTTCTCTCAGGTCCGATTGCGTTTTTGGCTGTTTTTCGTCAATATCTCTAGAATGGGTCACTTTTTCGTGATTTTGACGCTGGATTCGGGTTCCTTGAAGTGGATTACATGGGTATAGCTCTTTAAACCGTCGATTTTGGTCTCTTAGAACCGATTTTAGAGCGATTTTCACCTTTTTATGGATTTTGCCTGTTTTTGGCCTGTGACGTCATCTCTGCACAGTGATCGATTTTAACTTTGCTTATCACGTTGTGCGTTCTTGTACTCTGTGTCGTTCTATCGACTTTTTTCTCACTTTTTGTCGTTTTTCTATTTTTGGTGAATTTTTGAATATTTTAGCTTTTCGACAGTTTTTGGTTTTGAGTTTCCATAGGTTAACATGGCCATTTTGACTGATTCGTTCTCACTTGGCCTGCTCAGTTTCGGGGCGTTTTTAATAATTCGGACGACTGATTATTGTTTTATACTTTATACTTCAGGGGTGTAGAGTGTCTTTTTGACGTTTTTTGCGTTTTTTGGTTTCTCTCAGGTCCGATTGCTTTTTTGTCACTTTTTTCGTTATAACTCGAAAACTATGCATTTTTTTGCTGTTTTGACTGTTGCAATGGCTTTATCACGTGGGAAAACATATGACTAGACCTTTGAAGCGTTGATTTATCTTTATTAGAACGGATTTTATGACCCTTTTTTGTTTCCCATAGCGTTAACATTATTGCGACTACAGGATAGAACTTCATTTAACATTAAGTCTATGGAGAGAGCTCTGTCTGTCAGTTACCTGCAAAACCAGGGTTTGGAGATTGTGAGATTATTTCAAATTGCTATATCTCCTTTGTTTTTGGACTTTTTTTGACTTTGTTTTTTCCAGTGTCTTTTTGGCTACCTTAAGGTCACTTTGATCAGTTTTTTTTCACCCTGGGGGGTCTCTTTTTTTTGCTATTTCACTGCAACTTTGAGGCTTTTTAACCCTACCTTAGAAGGGACTTTTTGTGAATATTTTCTGATCAGATTCTAGCTATACTCAGCATCTATCTTTTGATGTGCTTTTTGGCTCTCTAAGCCCTTTTTTTGATTTTTGGTGATTTTTTGAATCTTTCATGTTCTCGACCTTTTTAGGCCTAGCATTCCCATAGGATAGCATTGGAAACTTTACTGATTCGTTCTCACTTGGCCTGCTCATTTTGGGGCGTTTTAAATAATTCGGACCAGTGATTCATGTTAGAGGGGTTTGTCTCATTCTACTGGATGGGTCATTTTCAACGATTTCGGCTTTTTTGTCCTCTCTCAGGTCCGATTGCCTTTTTGTCACTTTTTCTTGAATAACTCTAGAACGGGTCACTTTTTGGCGGTTTTGACGACGGAATCGGGTTCCCTGAGGTGGATTACGTGGGTGTAGCTTTTTAAACTGTCCATTTTTCTCTTCTAGAACGGATTTTATAGCGATTTTCAGTTTTTCATTGATTTTAGGCATTTTACGCTTCTGACGTCACGTCTGCACAGTGGTCGATTTTAACTTTGCTTATCACATTGTGCGTTCTTGTACTCTGCGTCGTTCTATCAACTTTTTTCTCACTTTTGGTCGATTTTTCTATTTTTGGTGAATTTTTGAATATTTTAGCTTTTCGACAGTTTTTCCGGGGGCGTGCGTCGAGCCGCGGGTTTGGGGGCTTCCCTGGGGGTGTGCGTTGAGCCGCGGGTTTGGAGGCTTTTCTGGGGGCCTGCTCGTGGTGCGTAGGGCGTGGGTTTGGGGGCTTTTCTGGGCGGCCTGTGTGTGGTGCGTCGGGTGATGGTTTAGGGGTTTTCCCGGGGGCCTGCGTGTGGTGTGTCGGGTGCGGATTTGAGGGCATTTTTGGGGCCTGCGCATGGTGCGTCGAGCGTGGGTTTGTTGTGTTTTCTGGGGGCCTGCGCGTGGTGCATGGGGCGCGGGTTTGGGGGCTTTCCCGGGGGCCTGCGTGTGGCATGTTGGGTGCGGGTTTGGGAGGTATCCCAGGGGCCTGTGTGTGTTGCGTCGAGCGTGGGTTTGTGGGCCTTTCTAGGGGGCCTGCGTGTGGTGTGTTGGGCGTGGGTTTGGGGGCTTTCCCAGGCACCTGCACGTTGTGTGTCGGGTGTGGGTTTGGGGGCTTTCAGTGAATTTGGGATGTTGACAGTTTTTCCTTCCGTGTGTCTGGTTGTTTTAGGGGACTTCAGGCTGTTGGAAGTTTTTCCTTCTCTGGGTATTATTGTTGTAGGGGACTTTGGGCTGTTGGCAGTTTTTCCATCTCTGGTTTTTGTTGTTTTAAGGGAACTTTGGGCTGTTGGAAGGTTCTCACTCTCTACCTGGATTTCACTTTGATCAGGTTTGTTTTTCTCTAGAATGGCTACTTTTTCAGCTGGGGGACTTTGAATTTGGACTGTTTTTGACGCTGTGTGACTCTACACTGTTCTGAGATCCCATTGCTTTAACTAGGCTGTGTTGTCTGATTTGTTCTCACTTGGCCTGCTCAGTTTTGGGCGTTTTTTATAATTGGGAAGACTGATTGCTTGTTTTTTAGTGATTTTGATGTACACCTCCCTGTCACTTTTAATGATTTTTGACTTTTTCAGTGTTTTTGACTTTTTTCGACTTTTTTCACCTGATATCTAGCGAAAACTAGTTTTATAGTCTAATTGCCAAATTTCGTGTCTCTATGACCTTTCCTTCATATAGAAGATTTTGGGACTTCACTTTTTTGGGGGTCTTTTTTGACCTTTTTAGAGGTGACTTTTGGTTCTTTTTTCCTTATCAGATCTTTATGTGTGTTTCTATCTTCATGTGGATGTCTTCATTTCTCTTCTAAGTGGGTCTGTTGATTTTTGGTGAATTTTTGAAAATGTCGCCTTTTCTGAGTCTTTTTCCAATTACTTTTCATAGGTTTAACATGGGGAAACTTGACTGATTCGTTCTCACTGGGCCTGCTCATATCTGGGGCGTTTTTAATAATTCGGACGACTGATTCCTGTATTGGACTGTATACTTGAAGGGTGGAGAGTGTCTTTTTGACCTTTTTGGCCTTTTTTGGTTTCTCAGAGGTCCGATTGCTTTTTTGACACTTTTTCGTTAATAACTCGGAAATTATGGACTTTTTGGCTGTTTTGACTTTTGAATCGGCTTTATCAGGTGGAAAAACATATGCCTAGGTCTTTGAAGCGTTCATTTTTGACAATTAGAACGGATTTTATGAGTGCTTTTGTTTTCCCATAGCGTTAGCATTATTGCGACTACAGGATAGAACTTCATTTAACATTAGGTCTATGGAGCATACGTCTTTTAACATGGCTGAACTTTACTGATTCGTTCTCACTTGGCCTGCTCAGTTCTGGGGCGTTTTTAATAATTCGGACGACTGATTCATGTTCCAGGGGGATGTCTCTTTATACCAGAGGGGTCATTTGTACAGATTTGGGTCTTTTTGTCTTCTCTCAGGTCCGATTGCGTTTTTGGCTGTTTTTCGTCAATATCTCTAGAATGGGTCACTTTTTCGTGATTTTGACGCTGGATTCGGGTTCCTTGAAGTGGATTACATGGGTATAGCTCTTTAAACCGTCGATTTTGGTCTCTTAGAACCGATTTTAGAGCGATTTTCACCTTTTTATGGATTTTGCCTGTTTTTGGCCTGTGACGTCATCTCTGCACAGTGATCGATTTTAACTTTGCTTATCACGTTGTGCGTTCTTGTACTCTGTGTCGTTCTATCGACTTTTTTCTCACTTTTTGTCGTTTTTCTATTTTTGGTGAATTTTTGAATATTTTAGCTTTTCGACAGTTTTTGGTTTTGAGTTTCCATAGGTTAACATGGCCATTTTGACTGATTCGTTCTCACTTGGCCTGCTCAGTTTCGGGGCGTTTTTAATAATTCGGACGACTGATTATTGTTTTATACTTTATACTTCAGGGGTGTAGAGTGTCTTTTTGACGTTTTTTGCGTTTTTTGGTTTCTCTCAGGTCCGATTGCTTTTTTGTCACTTTTTTCGTTATAACTCGAAAACTATGCATTTTTTTGCTGTTTTGACTGTTGCAATGGCTTTATCACGTGGGAAAACATATGACTAGACCTTTGAAGCGTTGATTTATCTTTATTAGAACGGATTTTATGACCCTTTTTTGTTTCCCATAGCGTTAACATTATTGCGACTACAGGATAGAACTTCATTTAACATTAGGTCTATGGAGCATACGTCTTTTAACATGGCTGAACTTTACTGATTCGTTCTCACTTGGCCTGCTCAGTTCTGGGGCGTTTTTAATAATTCGGACGACTGATTCATGTTCCAGGGGGATGTCTCTTTATACCAGAGGGGTCATTTGTACAGATTTGGGTCTTTTTGTCTTCTCTCAGGTCCGATTGCGTTTTTGGCTGTTTTTCGTCAATATCTCTAGAATGGGTCACTTTTTCGTGATTTTGACGCTGGATTCGGGTTCCTTGAAGTGGATTACATGGGTATAGCTCTTTAAACCGTCGATTTTGGTCTCTTAGAACCGATTTTAGAGCGATTTTCACCTTTTTATGGATTTTGCCTGTTTTTGGCCTGTGACGTCATCTCTGCACAGTGATCGATTTTAACTTTGCTTATCACGTTGTGCGTTCTTGTACTCTGTGTCGTTCTATCGACTTTTTTCTCACTTTTTGTCGTTTTTCTATTTTTGGTGAATTTTTGAATATTTTAGCTTTTCGACAGTTTTTGGTTTTGAGTTTCCATAGGTTAACATGGCCATTTTGACTGATTCGTTCTCACTTGGCCTGCTCAGTTTCGGGGCGTTTTTAATAATTCGGACGACTGATTATTGTTTTATACTTTATACTTCAGGGGTGTAGAGTGTCTTTTTGACGTTTTTTGCGTTTTTTGGTTTCTCTCAGGTCCGATTGCTTTTTTGTCACTTTTTTCGTTATAACTCGAAAACTATGCATTTTTTTGCTGTTTTGACTGTTGCAATGGCTTTATCACGTGGGAAAACATATGACTAGACCTTTGAAGCGTTGATTTATCTTTATTAGAACGGATTTTATGACCCTTTTTTGTTTCCCATAGCGTTAACATTATTGCGACTACAGGATAGAACTTCATTTAACATTAAGTCTATGGAGAGAGCTCTGTCTGTCAGTTACCTGCAAAACCAGGGTTTGGAGATTGTGAGATTATTTCAAATTGCTATATCTCCTTTGTTTTTGGACTTTTTTTGACTTTGTTTTTTCCAGTGTCTTTTTGGCTACCTTAAGGTCACTTTGATCAGTTTTTTTTCACCCTGGGGGGTCTCTTTTTTTTGCTATTTCACTGCAACTTTGAGGCTTTTTAACCCTACCTTAGAAGGGACTTTTTGTGAATATTTTCTGATCAGATTCTAGCTATACTCAGCATCTATCTTTTGATGTGCTTTTTGGCTCTCTAAGCCCTTTTTTTGATTTTTGGTGATTTTTTGAATCTTTCATGTTCTCGACCTTTTTAGGCCTAGCATTCCCATAGGATAGCATTGGAAACTTTACTGATTCGTTCTCACTTGGCCTGCTCATTTTGGGGCGTTTTAAATAATTCGGACCAGTGATTCATGTTAGAGGGGTTTGTCTCATTCTACTGGATGGGTCATTTTCAACGATTTCGGCTTTTTTGTCCTCTCTCAGGTCCGATTGCCTTTTTGTCACTTTTTCTTGAATAACTCTAGAACGGGTCACTTTTTGGCGGTTTTGACGACGGAATCGGGTTCCCTGAGGTGGATTACGTGGGTGTAGCTTTTTAAACTGTCCATTTTTCTCTTCTAGAACGGATTTTATAGCGATTTTCAGTTTTTCATTGATTTTAGGCATTTTACGCTTCTGACGTCACGTCTGCACAGTGGTCGATTTTAACTTTGCTTATCACATTGTGCGTTCTTGTACTCTGCGTCGTTCTATCAACTTTTTTCTCACTTTTGGTCGATTTTTCTATTTTTGGTGAATTTTTGAATATTTTAGCTTTTCGACAGTTTTTCCGGGGGCGTGCGTCGAGCCGCGGGTTTGGGGGCTTCCCTGGGGGTGTGCGTTGAGCCGCGGGTTTGGAGGCTTTTCTGGGGGCCTGCTCGTGGTGCGTAGGGCGTGGGTTTGGGGGCTTTTCTGGGCGGCCTGTGTGTGGTGCGTCGGGTGATGGTTTAGGGGTTTTCCCGGGGGCCTGCGTGTGGTGTGTCGGGTGCGGATTTGAGGGCATTTTTGGGGCCTGCGCATGGTGCGTCGAGCGTGGGTTTGTTGTGTTTTCTGGGGGCCTGCGCGTGGTGCATGGGGCGCGGGTTTGGGGGCTTTCCCGGGGGCCTGCGTGTGGCATGTTGGGTGCGGGTTTGGGAGGTATCCCAGGGGCCTGTGTGTGTTGCGTCGAGCGTGGGTTTGTGGGCCTTTCTAGGGGGCCTGCGTGTGGTGTGTTGGGCGTGGGTTTGGGGGCTTTCCCAGGCACCTGCACGTTGTGTGTCGGGTGTGGGTTTGGGGGCTTTCAGTGAATTTGGGATGTTGACAGTTTTTCCTTCCGTGTGTCTGGTTGTTTTAGGGGACTTCAGGCTGTTGGAAGTTTTTCCTTCTCTGGGTATTATTGTTGTAGGGGACTTTGGGCTGTTGGCAGTTTTTCCATCTCTGGTTTTTGTTGTTTTAAGGGAACTTTGGGCTGTTGGAAGGTTCTCACTCTCTACCTGGATTTCACTTTGATCAGGTTTGTTTTTCTCTAGAATGGCTACTTTTTCAGCTGGGGGACTTTGAATTTGGACTGTTTTTGACGCTGTGTGACTCTACACTGTTCTGAGATCCCATTGCTTTAACTAGGCTGTGTTGTCTGATTTGTTCTCACTTGGCCTGCTCAGTTTTGGGCGTTTTTTATAATTGGGAAGACTGATTGCTTGTTTTTTAGTGATTTTGATGTACACCTCCCTGTCACTTTTAATGATTTTTGACTTTTTCAGTGTTTTTGACTTTTTTCGACTTTTTTCACCTGATATCTAGCGAAAACTAGTTTTATAGTCTAATTGCCAAATTTCGTGTCTCTATGACCTTTCCTTCATATAGAAGATTTTGGGACTTCACTTTTTTGGGGGTCTTTTTTGACCTTTTTAGAGGTGACTTTTGGTTCTTTTTTCCTTATCAGATCTTTATGTGTGTTTCTATCTTCATGTGGATGTCTTCATTTCTCTTCTAAGTGGGTCTGTTGATTTTTGGTGAATTTTTGAAAATGTCGCCTTTTCTGAGTCTTTTTCCAATTACTTTTCATAGGTTTAACATGGGGAAACTTGACTGATTCGTTCTCACTGGGCCTGCTCATATCTGGGGCGTTTTTAATAATTCGGACGACTGATTCCTGTATTGGACTGTATACTTGAAGGGTGGAGAGTGTCTTTTTGACCTTTTTGGCCTTTTTTGGTTTCTCAGAGGTCCGATTGCTTTTTTGACACTTTTTCGTTAATAACTCGGAAATTATGGACTTTTTGGCTGTTTTGACTTTTGAATCGGCTTTATCAGGTGGAAAAACATATGCCTAGGTCTTTGAAGCGTTCATTTTTGACAATTAGAACGGATTTTATGAGTGCTTTTGTTTTCCCATAGCGTTAGCATTATTGCGACTACAGGATAGAACTTCATTTAACATTAGGTCTATGGAGCATACGTCTTTTAACATGGCTGAACTTTACTGATTCGTTCTCACTTGGCCTGCTCAGTTCTGGGGCGTTTTTAATAATTCGGACGACTGATTCATGTTCCAGGGGGATGTCTCTTTATACCAGAGGGGTCATTTGTACAGATTTGGGTCTTTTTGTCTTCTCTCAGGTCCGATTGCGTTTTTGGCTGTTTTTCGTCAATATCTCTAGAATGGGTCACTTTTTCGTGATTTTGACGCTGGATTCGGGTTCCTTGAAGTGGATTACATGGGTATAGCTCTTTAAACCGTCGATTTTGGTCTCTTAGAACCGATTTTAGAGCGATTTTCACCTTTTTATGGATTTTGCCTGTTTTTGGCCTGTGACGTCATCTCTGCACAGTGATCGATTTTAACTTTGCTTATCACGTTGTGCGTTCTTGTACTCTGTGTCGTTCTATCGACTTTTTTCTCACTTTTTGTCGTTTTTCTATTTTTGGTGAATTTTTGAATATTTTAGCTTTTCGACAGTTTTTGGTTTTGAGTTTCCATAGGTTAACATGGCCATTTTGACTGATTCGTTCTCACTTGGCCTGCTCAGTTTCGGGGCGTTTTTAATAATTCGGACGACTGATTATTGTTTTATACTTTATACTTCAGGGGTGTAGAGTGTCTTTTTGACGTTTTTTGCGTTTTTTGGTTTCTCTCAGGTCCGATTGCTTTTTTGTCACTTTTTTCGTTATAACTCGAAAACTATGCATTTTTTTGCTGTTTTGACTGTTGCAATGGCTTTATCACGTGGGAAAACATATGACTAGACCTTTGAAGCGTTGATTTATCTTTATTAGAACGGATTTTATGACCCTTTTTTGTTTCCCATAGCGTTAACATTATTGCGACTACAGGATAGAACTTCATTTAACATTAAGTCTATGGAGAGAGCTCTGTCTGTCAGTTACCTGCAAAACCAGGGTTTGGAGATTGTGAGATTATTTCAAATTGCTATATCTCCTTTGTTTTTGGACTTTTTTTGACTTTGTTTTTTCCAGTGTCTTTTTGGCTACCTTAAGGTCACTTTGATCAGTTTTTTTTCACCCTGGGGGGTCTCTTTTTTTTGCTATTTCACTGCAACTTTGAGGCTTTTTAACCCTACCTTAGAAGGGACTTTTTGTGAATATTTTCTGATCAGATTCTAGCTATACTCAGCATCTATCTTTTGATGTGCTTTTTGGCTCTCTAAGCCCTTTTTTTGATTTTTGGTGATTTTTTGAATCTTTCATGTTCTCGACCTTTTTAGGCCTAGCATTCCCATAGGATAGCATTGGAAACTTTACTGATTCGTTCTCACTTGGCCTGCTCATTTTGGGGCGTTTTAAATAATTCGGACCAGTGATTCATGTTAGAGGGGTTTGTCTCATTCTACTGGATGGGTCATTTTCAACGATTTCGGCTTTTTTGTCCTCTCTCAGGTCCGATTGCCTTTTTGTCACTTTTTCTTGAATAACTCTAGAACGGGTCACTTTTTGGCGGTTTTGACGACGGAATCGGGTTCCCTGAGGTGGATTACGTGGGTGTAGCTTTTTAAACTGTCCATTTTTCTCTTCTAGAACGGATTTTATAGCGATTTTCAGTTTTTCATTGATTTTAGGCATTTTACGCTTCTGACGTCACGTCTGCACAGTGGTCGATTTTAACTTTGCTTATCACATTGTGCGTTCTTGTACTCTGCGTCGTTCTATCAACTTTTTTCTCACTTTTGGTCGATTTTTCTATTTTTGGTGAATTTTTGAATATTTTAGCTTTTCGACAGTTTTTCCGGGGGCGTGCGTCGAGCCGCGGGTTTGGGGGCTTCCCTGGGGGTGTGCGTTGAGCCGCGGGTTTGGAGGCTTTTCTGGGGGCCTGCTCGTGGTGCGTAGGGCGTGGGTTTGGGGGCTTTTCTGGGCGGCCTGTGTGTGGTGCGTCGGGTGATGGTTTAGGGGTTTTCCCGGGGGCCTGCGTGTGGTGTGTCGGGTGCGGATTTGAGGGCATTTTTGGGGCCTGCGCATGGTGCGTCGAGCGTGGGTTTGTTGTGTTTTCTGGGGGCCTGCGCGTGGTGCATGGGGCGCGGGTTTGGGGGCTTTCCCGGGGGCCTGCGTGTGGCATGTTGGGTGCGGGTTTGGGAGGTATCCCAGGGGCCTGTGTGTGTTGCGTCGAGCGTGGGTTTGTGGGCCTTTCTAGGGGGCCTGCGTGTGGTGTGTTGGGCGTGGGTTTGGGGGCTTTCCCAGGCACCTGCACGTTGTGTGTCGGGTGTGGGTTTGGGGGCTTTCAGTGAATTTGGGATGTTGACAGTTTTTCCTTCCGTGTGTCTGGTTGTTTTAGGGGACTTCAGGCTGTTGGAAGTTTTTCCTTCTCTGGGTATTATTGTTGTAGGGGACTTTGGGCTGTTGGCAGTTTTTCCATCTCTGGTTTTTGTTGTTTTAAGGGAACTTTGGGCTGTTGGAAGGTTCTCACTCTCTACCTGGATTTCACTTTGATCAGGTTTGTTTTTCTCTAGAATGGCTACTTTTTCAGCTGGGGGACTTTGAATTTGGACTGTTTTTGACGCTGTGTGACTCTACACTGTTCTGAGATCCCATTGCTTTAACTAGGCTGTGTTGTCTGATTTGTTCTCACTTGGCCTGCTCAGTTTTGGGCGTTTTTTATAATTGGGAAGACTGATTGCTTGTTTTTTAGTGATTTTGATGTACACCTCCCTGTCACTTTTAATGATTTTTGACTTTTTCAGTGTTTTTGACTTTTTTCGACTTTTTTCACCTGATATCTAGCGAAAACTAGTTTTATAGTCTAATTGCCAAATTTCGTGTCTCTATGACCTTTCCTTCATATAGAAGATTTTGGGACTTCACTTTTTTGGGGGTCTTTTTTGACCTTTTTAGAGGTGACTTTTGGTTCTTTTTTCCTTATCAGATCTTTATGTGTGTTTCTATCTTCATGTGGATGTCTTCATTTCTCTTCTAAGTGGGTCTGTTGATTTTTGGTGAATTTTTGAAAATGTCGCCTTTTCTGAGTCTTTTTCCAATTACTTTTCATAGGTTTAACATGGGGAAACTTGACTGATTCGTTCTCACTGGGCCTGCTCATATCTGGGGCGTTTTTAATAATTCGGACGACTGATTCCTGTATTGGACTGTATACTTGAAGGGTGGAGAGTGTCTTTTTGACCTTTTTGGCCTTTTTTGGTTTCTCAGAGGTCCGATTGCTTTTTTGACACTTTTTCGTTAATAACTCGGAAATTATGGACTTTTTGGCTGTTTTGACTTTTGAATCGGCTTTATCAGGTGGAAAAACATATGCCTAGGTCTTTGAAGCGTTCATTTTTGACAATTAGAACGGATTTTATGAGTGCTTTTGTTTTCCCATAGCGTTAGCATTATTGCGACTACAGGATAGAACTTCATTTAACATTAGGTCTATGGAGCATACGTCTTTTAACATGGCTGAACTTTACTGATTCGTTCTCACTTGGCCTGCTCAGTTCTGGGGCGTTTTTAATAATTCGGACGACTGATTCATGTTCCAGGGGGATGTCTCTTTATACCAGAGGGGTCATTTGTACAGATTTGGGTCTTTTTGTCTTCTCTCAGGTCCGATTGCGTTTTTGGCTGTTTTTCGTCAATATCTCTAGAATGGGTCACTTTTTCGTGATTTTGACGCTGGATTCGGGTTCCTTGAAGTGGATTACATGGGTATAGCTCTTTAAACCGTCGATTTTGGTCTCTTAGAACCGATTTTAGAGCGATTTTCACCTTTTTATGGATTTTGCCTGTTTTTGGCCTGTGACGTCATCTCTGCACAGTGATCGATTTTAACTTTGCTTATCACGTTGTGCGTTCTTGTACTCTGTGTCGTTCTATCGACTTTTTTCTCACTTTTTGTCGTTTTTCTATTTTTGGTGAATTTTTGAATATTTTAGCTTTTCGACAGTTTTTGGTTTTGAGTTTCCATAGGTTAACATGGCCATTTTGACTGATTCGTTCTCACTTGGCCTGCTCAGTTTCGGGGCGTTTTTAATAATTCGGACGACTGATTATTGTTTTATACTTTATACTTCAGGGGTGTAGAGTGTCTTTTTGACGTTTTTTGCGTTTTTTGGTTTCTCTCAGGTCCGATTGCTTTTTTGTCACTTTTTTCGTTATAACTCGAAAACTATGCATTTTTTTGCTGTTTTGACTGTTGCAATGGCTTTATCACGTGGGAAAACATATGACTAGACCTTTGAAGCGTTGATTTATCTTTATTAGAACGGATTTTATGACCCTTTTTTGTTTCCCATAGCGTTAACATTATTGCGACTACAGGATAGAACTTCATTTAACATTAAGTCTATGGAGAGAGCTCTGTCTGTCAGTTACCTGCAAAACCAGGGTTTGGAGATTGTGAGATTATTTCAAATTGCTATATCTCCTTTGTTTTTGGACTTTTTTTGACTTTGTTTTTTCCAGTGTCTTTTTGGCTACCTTAAGGTCACTTTGATCAGTTTTTTTTCACCCTGGGGGGTCTCTTTTTTTTGCTATTTCACTGCAACTTTGAGGCTTTTTAACCCTACCTTAGAAGGGACTTTTTGTGAATATTTTCTGATCAGATTCTAGCTATACTCAGCATCTATCTTTTGATGTGCTTTTTGGCTCTCTAAGCCCTTTTTTTGATTTTTGGTGATTTTTTGAATCTTTCATGTTCTCGACCTTTTTAGGCCTAGCATTCCCATAGGATAGCATTGGAAACTTTACTGATTCGTTCTCACTTGGCCTGCTCATTTTGGGGCGTTTTAAATAATTCGGACCAGTGATTCATGTTAGAGGGGTTTGTCTCATTCTACTGGATGGGTCATTTTCAACGATTTCGGCTTTTTTGTCCTCTCTCAGGTCCGATTGCCTTTTTGTCACTTTTTCTTGAATAACTCTAGAACGGGTCACTTTTTGGCGGTTTTGACGACGGAATCGGGTTCCCTGAGGTGGATTACGTGGGTGTAGCTTTTTAAACTGTCCATTTTTCTCTTCTAGAACGGATTTTATAGCGATTTTCAGTTTTTCATTGATTTTAGGCATTTTACGCTTCTGACGTCACGTCTGCACAGTGGTCGATTTTAACTTTGCTTATCACATTGTGCGTTCTTGTACTCTGCGTCGTTCTATCAACTTTTTTCTCACTTTTGGTCGATTTTTCTATTTTTGGTGAATTTTTGAATATTTTAGCTTTTCGACAGTTTTTCCGGGGGCGTGCGTCGAGCCGCGGGTTTGGGGGCTTCCCTGGGGGTGTGCGTTGAGCCGCGGGTTTGGAGGCTTTTCTGGGGGCCTGCTCGTGGTGCGTAGGGCGTGGGTTTGGGGGCTTTTCTGGGCGGCCTGTGTGTGGTGCGTCGGGTGATGGTTTAGGGGTTTTCCCGGGGGCCTGCGTGTGGTGTGTCGGGTGCGGATTTGAGGGCATTTTTGGGGCCTGCGCATGGTGCGTCGAGCGTGGGTTTGTTGTGTTTTCTGGGGGCCTGCGCGTGGTGCATGGGGCGCGGGTTTGGGGGCTTTCCCGGGGGCCTGCGTGTGGCATGTTGGGTGCGGGTTTGGGAGGTATCCCAGGGGCCTGTGTGTGTTGCGTCGAGCGTGGGTTTGTGGGCCTTTCTAGGGGGCCTGCGTGTGGTGTGTTGGGCGTGGGTTTGGGGGCTTTCCCAGGCACCTGCACGTTGTGTGTCGGGTGTGGGTTTGGGGGCTTTCAGTGAATTTGGGATGTTGACAGTTTTTCCTTCCGTGTGTCTGGTTGTTTTAGGGGACTTCAGGCTGTTGGAAGTTTTTCCTTCTCTGGGTATTATTGTTGTAGGGGACTTTGGGCTGTTGGCAGTTTTTCCATCTCTGGTTTTTGTTGTTTTAAGGGAACTTTGGGCTGTTGGAAGGTTCTCACTCTCTACCTGGATTTCACTTTGATCAGGTTTGTTTTTCTCTAGAATGGCTACTTTTTCAGCTGGGGGACTTTGAATTTGGACTGTTTTTGACGCTGTGTGACTCTACACTGTTCTGAGATCCCATTGCTTTAACTAGGCTGTGTTGTCTGATTTGTTCTCACTTGGCCTGCTCAGTTTTGGGCGTTTTTTATAATTGGGAAGACTGATTGCTTGTTTTTTAGTGATTTTGATGTACACCTCCCTGTCACTTTTAATGATTTTTGACTTTTTCAGTGTTTTTGACTTTTTTCGACTTTTTTCACCTGATATCTAGCGAAAACTAGTTTTATAGTCTAATTGCCAAATTTCGTGTCTCTATGACCTTTCCTTCATATAGAAGATTTTGGGACTTCACTTTTTTGGGGGTCTTTTTTGACCTTTTTAGAGGTGACTTTTGGTTCTTTTTTCCTTATCAGATCTTTATGTGTGTTTCTATCTTCATGTGGATGTCTTCATTTCTCTTCTAAGTGGGTCTGTTGATTTTTGGTGAATTTTTGAAAATGTCGCCTTTTCTGAGTCTTTTTCCAATTACTTTTCATAGGTTTAACATGGGGAAACTTGACTGATTCGTTCTCACTGGGCCTGCTCATATCTGGGGCGTTTTTAATAATTCGGACGACTGATTCCTGTATTGGACTGTATACTTGAAGGGTGGAGAGTGTCTTTTTGACCTTTTTGGCCTTTTTTGGTTTCTCAGAGGTCCGATTGCTTTTTTGACACTTTTTCGTTAATAACTCGGAAATTATGGACTTTTTGGCTGTTTTGACTTTTGAATCGGCTTTATCAGGTGGAAAAACATATGCCTAGGTCTTTGAAGCGTTCATTTTTGACAATTAGAACGGATTTTATGAGTGCTTTTGTTTTCCCATAGCGTTAGCATTATTGCGACTACAGGATAGAACTTCATTTAACATTAGGTCTATGGAGCATACGTCTTTTAACATGGCTGAACTTTACTGATTCGTTCTCACTTGGCCTGCTCAGTTCTGGGGCGTTTTTAATAATTCGGACGACTGATTCATGTTCCAGGGGGATGTCTCTTTATACCAGAGGGGTCATTTGTACAGATTTGGGTCTTTTTGTCTTCTCTCAGGTCCGATTGCGTTTTTGGCTGTTTTTCGTCAATATCTCTAGAATGGGTCACTTTTTCGTGATTTTGACGCTGGATTCGGGTTCCTTGAAGTGGATTACATGGGTATAGCTCTTTAAACCGTCGATTTTGGTCTCTTAGAACCGATTTTAGAGCGATTTTCACCTTTTTATGGATTTTGCCTGTTTTTGGCCTGTGACGTCATCTCTGCACAGTGATCGATTTTAACTTTGCTTATCACGTTGTGCGTTCTTGTACTCTGTGTCGTTCTATCGACTTTTTTCTCACTTTTTGTCGTTTTTCTATTTTTGGTGAATTTTTGAATATTTTAGCTTTTCGACAGTTTTTGGTTTTGAGTTTCCATAGGTTAACATGGCCATTTTGACTGATTCGTTCTCACTTGGCCTGCTCAGTTTCGGGGCGTTTTTAATAATTCGGACGACTGATTATTGTTTTATACTTTATACTTCAGGGGTGTAGAGTGTCTTTTTGACGTTTTTTGCGTTTTTTGGTTTCTCTCAGGTCCGATTGCTTTTTTGTCACTTTTTTCGTTATAACTCGAAAACTATGCATTTTTTTGCTGTTTTGACTGTTGCAATGGCTTTATCACGTGGGAAAACATATGACTAGACCTTTGAAGCGTTGATTTATCTTTATTAGAACGGATTTTATGACCCTTTTTTGTTTCCCATAGCGTTAACATTATTGCGACTACAGGATAGAACTTCATTTAACATTAAGTCTATGGAGAGAGCTCTGTCTGTCAGTTACCTGCAAAACCAGGGTTTGGAGATTGTGAGATTATTTCAAATTGCTATATCTCCTTTGTTTTTGGACTTTTTTTGACTTTGTTTTTTCCAGTGTCTTTTTGGCTACCTTAAGGTCACTTTGATCAGTTTTTTTTCACCCTGGGGGGTCTCTTTTTTTTGCTATTTCACTGCAACTTTGAGGCTTTTTAACCCTACCTTAGAAGGGACTTTTTGTGAATATTTTCTGATCAGATTCTAGCTATACTCAGCATCTATCTTTTGATGTGCTTTTTGGCTCTCTAAGCCCTTTTTTTGATTTTTGGTGATTTTTTGAATCTTTCATGTTCTCGACCTTTTTAGGCCTAGCATTCCCATAGGATAGCATTGGAAACTTTACTGATTCGTTCTCACTTGGCCTGCTCATTTTGGGGCGTTTTAAATAATTCGGACCAGTGATTCATGTTAGAGGGGTTTGTCTCATTCTACTGGATGGGTCATTTTCAACGATTTCGGCTTTTTTGTCCTCTCTCAGGTCCGATTGCCTTTTTGTCACTTTTTCTTGAATAACTCTAGAACGGGTCACTTTTTGGCGGTTTTGACGACGGAATCGGGTTCCCTGAGGTGGATTACGTGGGTGTAGCTTTTTAAACTGTCCATTTTTCTCTTCTAGAACGGATTTTATAGCGATTTTCAGTTTTTCATTGATTTTAGGCATTTTACGCTTCTGACGTCACGTCTGCACAGTGGTCGATTTTAACTTTGCTTATCACATTGTGCGTTCTTGTACTCTGCGTCGTTCTATCAACTTTTTTCTCACTTTTGGTCGATTTTTCTATTTTTGGTGAATTTTTGAATATTTTAGCTTTTCGACAGTTTTTCCGGGGGCGTGCGTCGAGCCGCGGGTTTGGGGGCTTCCCTGGGGGTGTGCGTTGAGCCGCGGGTTTGGAGGCTTTTCTGGGGGCCTGCTCGTGGTGCGTAGGGCGTGGGTTTGGGGGCTTTTCTGGGCGGCCTGTGTGTGGTGCGTCGGGTGATGGTTTAGGGGTTTTCCCGGGGGCCTGCGTGTGGTGTGTCGGGTGCGGATTTGAGGGCATTTTTGGGGCCTGCGCATGGTGCGTCGAGCGTGGGTTTGTTGTGTTTTCTGGGGGCCTGCGCGTGGTGCATGGGGCGCGGGTTTGGGGGCTTTCCCGGGGGCCTGCGTGTGGCATGTTGGGTGCGGGTTTGGGAGGTATCCCAGGGGCCTGTGTGTGTTGCGTCGAGCGTGGGTTTGTGGGCCTTTCTAGGGGGCCTGCGTGTGGTGTGTTGGGCGTGGGTTTGGGGGCTTTCCCAGGCACCTGCACGTTGTGTGTCGGGTGTGGGTTTGGGGGCTTTCAGTGAATTTGGGATGTTGACAGTTTTTCCTTCCGTGTGTCTGGTTGTTTTAGGGGACTTCAGGCTGTTGGAAGTTTTTCCTTCTCTGGGTATTATTGTTGTAGGGGACTTTGGGCTGTTGGCAGTTTTTCCATCTCTGGTTTTTGTTGTTTTAAGGGAACTTTGGGCTGTTGGAAGGTTCTCACTCTCTACCTGGATTTCACTTTGATCAGGTTTGTTTTTCTCTAGAATGGCTACTTTTTCAGCTGGGGGACTTTGAATTTGGACTGTTTTTGACGCTGTGTGACTCTACACTGTTCTGAGATCCCATTGCTTTAACTAGGCTGTGTTGTCTGATTTGTTCTCACTTGGCCTGCTCAGTTTTGGGCGTTTTTTATAATTGGGAAGACTGATTGCTTGTTTTTTAGTGATTTTGATGTACACCTCCCTGTCACTTTTAATGATTTTTGACTTTTTCAGTGTTTTTGACTTTTTTCGACTTTTTTCACCTGATATCTAGCGAAAACTAGTTTTATAGTCTAATTGCCAAATTTCGTGTCTCTATGACCTTTCCTTCATATAGAAGATTTTGGGACTTCACTTTTTTGGGGGTCTTTTTTGACCTTTTTAGAGGTGACTTTTGGTTCTTTTTTCCTTATCAGATCTTTATGTGTGTTTCTATCTTCATGTGGATGTCTTCATTTCTCTTCTAAGTGGGTCTGTTGATTTTTGGTGAATTTTTGAAAATGTCGCCTTTTCTGAGTCTTTTTCCAATTACTTTTCATAGGTTTAACATGGGGAAACTTGACTGATTCGTTCTCACTGGGCCTGCTCATATCTGGGGCGTTTTTAATAATTCGGACGACTGATTCCTGTATTGGACTGTATACTTGAAGGGTGGAGAGTGTCTTTTTGACCTTTTTGGCCTTTTTTGGTTTCTCAGAGGTCCGATTGCTTTTTTGACACTTTTTCGTTAATAACTCGGAAATTATGGACTTTTTGGCTGTTTTGACTTTTGAATCGGCTTTATCAGGTGGAAAAACATATGCCTAGGTCTTTGAAGCGTTCATTTTTGACAATTAGAACGGATTTTATGAGTGCTTTTGTTTTCCCATAGCGTTAGCATTATTGCGACTACAGGATAGAACTTCATTTAACATTAGGTCTATGGAGCATACGTCTTTTAACATGGCTGAACTTTACTGATTCGTTCTCACTTGGCCTGCTCAGTTCTGGGGCGTTTTTAATAATTCGGACGACTGATTCATGTTCCAGGGGGATGTCTCTTTATACCAGAGGGGTCATTTGTACAGATTTGGGTCTTTTTGTCTTCTCTCAGGTCCGATTGCGTTTTTGGCTGTTTTTCGTCAATATCTCTAGAATGGGTCACTTTTTCGTGATTTTGACGCTGGATTCGGGTTCCTTGAAGTGGATTACATGGGTATAGCTCTTTAAACCGTCGATTTTGGTCTCTTAGAACCGATTTTAGAGCGATTTTCACCTTTTTATGGATTTTGCCTGTTTTTGGCCTGTGACGTCATCTCTGCACAGTGATCGATTTTAACTTTGCTTATCACGTTGTGCGTTCTTGTACTCTGTGTCGTTCTATCGACTTTTTTCTCACTTTTTGTCGTTTTTCTATTTTTGGTGAATTTTTGAATATTTTAGCTTTTCGACAGTTTTTGGTTTTGAGTTTCCATAGGTTAACATGGCCATTTTGACTGATTCGTTCTCACTTGGCCTGCTCAGTTTCGGGGCGTTTTTAATAATTCGGACGACTGATTATTGTTTTATACTTTATACTTCAGGGGTGTAGAGTGTCTTTTTGACGTTTTTTGCGTTTTTTGGTTTCTCTCAGGTCCGATTGCTTTTTTGTCACTTTTTTCGTTATAACTCGAAAACTATGCATTTTTTTGCTGTTTTGACTGTTGCAATGGCTTTATCACGTGGGAAAACATATGACTAGACCTTTGAAGCGTTGATTTATCTTTATTAGAACGGATTTTATGACCCTTTTTTGTTTCCCATAGCGTTAACATTATTGCGACTACAGGATAGAACTTCATTTAACATTAAGTCTATGGAGAGAGCTCTGTCTGTCAGTTACCTGCAAAACCAGGGTTTGGAGATTGTGAGATTATTTCAAATTGCTATATCTCCTTTGTTTTTGGACTTTTTTTGACTTTGTTTTTTCCAGTGTCTTTTTGGCTACCTTAAGGTCACTTTGATCAGTTTTTTTTCACCCTGGGGGGTCTCTTTTTTTTGCTATTTCACTGCAACTTTGAGGCTTTTTAACCCTACCTTAGAAGGGACTTTTTGTGAATATTTTCTGATCAGATTCTAGCTATACTCAGCATCTATCTTTTGATGTGCTTTTTGGCTCTCTAAGCCCTTTTTTTGATTTTTGGTGATTTTTTGAATCTTTCATGTTCTCGACCTTTTTAGGCCTAGCATTCCCATAGGATAGCATTGGAAACTTTACTGATTCGTTCTCACTTGGCCTGCTCATTTTGGGGCGTTTTAAATAATTCGGACCAGTGATTCATGTTAGAGGGGTTTGTCTCATTCTACTGGATGGGTCATTTTCAACGATTTCGGCTTTTTTGTCCTCTCTCAGGTCCGATTGCCTTTTTGTCACTTTTTCTTGAATAACTCTAGAACGGGTCACTTTTTGGCGGTTTTGACGACGGAATCGGGTTCCCTGAGGTGGATTACGTGGGTGTAGCTTTTTAAACTGTCCATTTTTCTCTTCTAGAACGGATTTTATAGCGATTTTCAGTTTTTCATTGATTTTAGGCATTTTACGCTTCTGACGTCACGTCTGCACAGTGGTCGATTTTAACTTTGCTTATCACATTGTGCGTTCTTGTACTCTGCGTCGTTCTATCAACTTTTTTCTCACTTTTGGTCGATTTTTCTATTTTTGGTGAATTTTTGAATATTTTAGCTTTTCGACAGTTTTTCCGGGGGCGTGCGTCGAGCCGCGGGTTTGGGGGCTTCCCTGGGGGTGTGCGTTGAGCCGCGGGTTTGGAGGCTTTTCTGGGGGCCTGCTCGTGGTGCGTAGGGCGTGGGTTTGGGGGCTTTTCTGGGCGGCCTGTGTGTGGTGCGTCGGGTGATGGTTTAGGGGTTTTCCCGGGGGCCTGCGTGTGGTGTGTCGGGTGCGGATTTGAGGGCATTTTTGGGGCCTGCGCATGGTGCGTCGAGCGTGGGTTTGTTGTGTTTTCTGGGGGCCTGCGCGTGGTGCATGGGGCGCGGGTTTGGGGGCTTTCCCGGGGGCCTGCGTGTGGCATGTTGGGTGCGGGTTTGGGAGGTATCCCAGGGGCCTGTGTGTGTTGCGTCGAGCGTGGGTTTGTGGGCCTTTCTAGGGGGCCTGCGTGTGGTGTGTTGGGCGTGGGTTTGGGGGCTTTCCCAGGCACCTGCACGTTGTGTGTCGGGTGTGGGTTTGGGGGCTTTCAGTGAATTTGGGATGTTGACAGTTTTTCCTTCCGTGTGTCTGGTTGTTTTAGGGGACTTCAGGCTGTTGGAAGTTTTTCCTTCTCTGGGTATTATTGTTGTAGGGGACTTTGGGCTGTTGGCAGTTTTTCCATCTCTGGTTTTTGTTGTTTTAAGGGAACTTTGGGCTGTTGGAAGGTTCTCACTCTCTACCTGGATTTCACTTTGATCAGGTTTGTTTTTCTCTAGAATGGCTACTTTTTCAGCTGGGGGACTTTGAATTTGGACTGTTTTTGACGCTGTGTGACTCTACACTGTTCTGAGATCCCATTGCTTTAACTAGGCTGTGTTGTCTGATTTGTTCTCACTTGGCCTGCTCAGTTTTGGGCGTTTTTTATAATTGGGAAGACTGATTGCTTGTTTTTTAGTGATTTTGATGTACACCTCCCTGTCACTTTTAATGATTTTTGACTTTTTCAGTGTTTTTGACTTTTTTCGACTTTTTTCACCTGATATCTAGCGAAAACTAGTTTTATAGTCTAATTGCCAAATTTCGTGTCTCTATGACCTTTCCTTCATATAGAAGATTTTGGGACTTCACTTTTTTGGGGGTCTTTTTTGACCTTTTTAGAGGTGACTTTTGGTTCTTTTTTCCTTATCAGATCTTTATGTGTGTTTCTATCTTCATGTGGATGTCTTCATTTCTCTTCTAAGTGGGTCTGTTGATTTTTGGTGAATTTTTGAAAATGTCGCCTTTTCTGAGTCTTTTTCCAATTACTTTTCATAGGTTTAACATGGGGAAACTTGACTGATTCGTTCTCACTGGGCCTGCTCATATCTGGGGCGTTTTTAATAATTCGGACGACTGATTCCTGTATTGGACTGTATACTTGAAGGGTGGAGAGTGTCTTTTTGACCTTTTTGGCCTTTTTTGGTTTCTCAGAGGTCCGATTGCTTTTTTGACACTTTTTCGTTAATAACTCGGAAATTATGGACTTTTTGGCTGTTTTGACTTTTGAATCGGCTTTATCAGGTGGAAAAACATATGCCTAGGTCTTTGAAGCGTTCATTTTTGACAATTAGAACGGATTTTATGAGTGCTTTTGTTTTCCCATAGCGTTAGCATTATTGCGACTACAGGATAGAACTTCATTTAACATTAGGTCTATGGAGCATACGTCTTTTAACATGGCTGAACTTTACTGATTCGTTCTCACTTGGCCTGCTCAGTTCTGGGGCGTTTTTAATAATTCGGACGACTGATTCATGTTCCAGGGGGATGTCTCTTTATACCAGAGGGGTCATTTGTACAGATTTGGGTCTTTTTGTCTTCTCTCAGGTCCGATTGCGTTTTTGGCTGTTTTTCGTCAATATCTCTAGAATGGGTCACTTTTTCGTGATTTTGACGCTGGATTCGGGTTCCTTGAAGTGGATTACATGGGTATAGCTCTTTAAACCGTCGATTTTGGTCTCTTAGAACCGATTTTAGAGCGATTTTCACCTTTTTATGGATTTTGCCTGTTTTTGGCCTGTGACGTCATCTCTGCACAGTGATCGATTTTAACTTTGCTTATCACGTTGTGCGTTCTTGTACTCTGTGTCGTTCTATCGACTTTTTTCTCACTTTTTGTCGTTTTTCTATTTTTGGTGAATTTTTGAATATTTTAGCTTTTCGACAGTTTTTGGTTTTGAGTTTCCATAGGTTAACATGGCCATTTTGACTGATTCGTTCTCACTTGGCCTGCTCAGTTTCGGGGCGTTTTTAATAATTCGGACGACTGATTATTGTTTTATACTTTATACTTCAGGGGTGTAGAGTGTCTTTTTGACGTTTTTTGCGTTTTTTGGTTTCTCTCAGGTCCGATTGCTTTTTTGTCACTTTTTTCGTTATAACTCGAAAACTATGCATTTTTTTGCTGTTTTGACTGTTGCAATGGCTTTATCACGTGGGAAAACATATGACTAGACCTTTGAAGCGTTGATTTATCTTTATTAGAACGGATTTTATGACCCTTTTTTGTTTCCCATAGCGTTAACATTATTGCGACTACAGGATAGAACTTCATTTAACATTAAGTCTATGGAGAGAGCTCTGTCTGTCAGTTACCTGCAAAACCAGGGTTTGGAGATTGTGAGATTATTTCAAATTGCTATATCTCCTTTGTTTTTGGACTTTTTTTGACTTTGTTTTTTCCAGTGTCTTTTTGGCTACCTTAAGGTCACTTTGATCAGTTTTTTTTCACCCTGGGGGGTCTCTTTTTTTTGCTATTTCACTGCAACTTTGAGGCTTTTTAACCCTACCTTAGAAGGGACTTTTTGTGAATATTTTCTGATCAGATTCTAGCTATACTCAGCATCTATCTTTTGATGTGCTTTTTGGCTCTCTAAGCCCTTTTTTTGATTTTTGGTGATTTTTTGAATCTTTCATGTTCTCGACCTTTTTAGGCCTAGCATTCCCATAGGATAGCATTGGAAACTTTACTGATTCGTTCTCACTTGGCCTGCTCATTTTGGGGCGTTTTAAATAATTCGGACCAGTGATTCATGTTAGAGGGGTTTGTCTCATTCTACTGGATGGGTCATTTTCAACGATTTCGGCTTTTTTGTCCTCTCTCAGGTCCGATTGCCTTTTTGTCACTTTTTCTTGAATAACTCTAGAACGGGTCACTTTTTGGCGGTTTTGACGACGGAATCGGGTTCCCTGAGGTGGATTACGTGGGTGTAGCTTTTTAAACTGTCCATTTTTCTCTTCTAGAACGGATTTTATAGCGATTTTCAGTTTTTCATTGATTTTAGGCATTTTACGCTTCTGACGTCACGTCTGCACAGTGGTCGATTTTAACTTTGCTTATCACATTGTGCGTTCTTGTACTCTGCGTCGTTCTATCAACTTTTTTCTCACTTTTGGTCGATTTTTCTATTTTTGGTGAATTTTTGAATATTTTAGCTTTTCGACAGTTTTTCCGGGGGCGTGCGTCGAGCCGCGGGTTTGGGGGCTTCCCTGGGGGTGTGCGTTGAGCCGCGGGTTTGGAGGCTTTTCTGGGGGCCTGCTCGTGGTGCGTAGGGCGTGGGTTTGGGGGCTTTTCTGGGCGGCCTGTGTGTGGTGCGTCGGGTGATGGTTTAGGGGTTTTCCCGGGGGCCTGCGTGTGGTGTGTCGGGTGCGGATTTGAGGGCATTTTTGGGGCCTGCGCATGGTGCGTCGAGCGTGGGTTTGTTGTGTTTTCTGGGGGCCTGCGCGTGGTGCATGGGGCGCGGGTTTGGGGGCTTTCCCGGGGGCCTGCGTGTGGCATGTTGGGTGCGGGTTTGGGAGGTATCCCAGGGGCCTGTGTGTGTTGCGTCGAGCGTGGGTTTGTGGGCCTTTCTAGGGGGCCTGCGTGTGGTGTGTTGGGCGTGGGTTTGGGGGCTTTCCCAGGCACCTGCACGTTGTGTGTCGGGTGTGGGTTTGGGGGCTTTCAGTGAATTTGGGATGTTGACAGTTTTTCCTTCCGTGTGTCTGGTTGTTTTAGGGGACTTCAGGCTGTTGGAAGTTTTTCCTTCTCTGGGTATTATTGTTGTAGGGGACTTTGGGCTGTTGGCAGTTTTTCCATCTCTGGTTTTTGTTGTTTTAAGGGAACTTTGGGCTGTTGGAAGGTTCTCACTCTCTACCTGGATTTCACTTTGATCAGGTTTGTTTTTCTCTAGAATGGCTACTTTTTCAGCTGGGGGACTTTGAATTTGGACTGTTTTTGACGCTGTGTGACTCTACACTGTTCTGAGATCCCATTGCTTTAACTAGGCTGTGTTGTCTGATTTGTTCTCACTTGGCCTGCTCAGTTTTGGGCGTTTTTTATAATTGGGAAGACTGATTGCTTGTTTTTTAGTGATTTTGATGTACACCTCCCTGTCACTTTTAATGATTTTTGACTTTTTCAGTGTTTTTGACTTTTTTCGACTTTTTTCACCTGATATCTAGCGAAAACTAGTTTTATAGTCTAATTGCCAAATTTCGTGTCTCTATGACCTTTCCTTCATATAGAAGATTTTGGGACTTCACTTTTTTGGGGGTCTTTTTTGACCTTTTTAGAGGTGACTTTTGGTTCTTTTTTCCTTATCAGATCTTTATGTGTGTTTCTATCTTCATGTGGATGTCTTCATTTCTCTTCTAAGTGGGTCTGTTGATTTTTGGTGAATTTTTGAAAATGTCGCCTTTTCTGAGTCTTTTTCCAATTACTTTTCATAGGTTTAACATGGGGAAACTTGACTGATTCGTTCTCACTGGGCCTGCTCATATCTGGGGCGTTTTTAATAATTCGGACGACTGATTCCTGTATTGGACTGTATACTTGAAGGGTGGAGAGTGTCTTTTTGACCTTTTTGGCCTTTTTTGGTTTCTCAGAGGTCCGATTGCTTTTTTGACACTTTTTCGTTAATAACTCGGAAATTATGGACTTTTTGGCTGTTTTGACTTTTGAATCGGCTTTATCAGGTGGAAAAACATATGCCTAGGTCTTTGAAGCGTTCATTTTTGACAATTAGAACGGATTTTATGAGTGCTTTTGTTTTCCCATAGCGTTAGCATTATTGCGACTACAGGATAGAACTTCATTTAACATTAGGTCTATGGAGCATACGTCTTTTAACATGGCTGAACTTTACTGATTCGTTCTCACTTGGCCTGCTCAGTTCTGGGGCGTTTTTAATAATTCGGACGACTGATTCATGTTCCAGGGGGATGTCTCTTTATACCAGAGGGGTCATTTGTACAGATTTGGGTCTTTTTGTCTTCTCTCAGGTCCGATTGCGTTTTTGGCTGTTTTTCGTCAATATCTCTAGAATGGGTCACTTTTTCGTGATTTTGACGCTGGATTCGGGTTCCTTGAAGTGGATTACATGGGTATAGCTCTTTAAACCGTCGATTTTGGTCTCTTAGAACCGATTTTAGAGCGATTTTCACCTTTTTATGGATTTTGCCTGTTTTTGGCCTGTGACGTCATCTCTGCACAGTGATCGATTTTAACTTTGCTTATCACGTTGTGCGTTCTTGTACTCTGTGTCGTTCTATCGACTTTTTTCTCACTTTTTGTCGTTTTTCTATTTTTGGTGAATTTTTGAATATTTTAGCTTTTCGACAGTTTTTGGTTTTGAGTTTCCATAGGTTAACATGGCCATTTTGACTGATTCGTTCTCACTTGGCCTGCTCAGTTTCGGGGCGTTTTTAATAATTCGGACGACTGATTATTGTTTTATACTTTATACTTCAGGGGTGTAGAGTGTCTTTTTGACGTTTTTTGCGTTTTTTGGTTTCTCTCAGGTCCGATTGCTTTTTTGTCACTTTTTTCGTTATAACTCGAAAACTATGCATTTTTTTGCTGTTTTGACTGTTGCAATGGCTTTATCACGTGGGAAAACATATGACTAGACCTTTGAAGCGTTGATTTATCTTTATTAGAACGGATTTTATGACCCTTTTTTGTTTCCCATAGCGTTAACATTATTGCGACTACAGGATAGAACTTCATTTAACATTAAGTCTATGGAGAGAGCTCTGTCTGTCAGTTACCTGCAAAACCAGGGTTTGGAGATTGTGAGATTATTTCAAATTGCTATATCTCCTTTGTTTTTGGACTTTTTTTGACTTTGTTTTTTCCAGTGTCTTTTTGGCTACCTTAAGGTCACTTTGATCAGTTTTTTTTCACCCTGGGGGGTCTCTTTTTTTTGCTATTTCACTGCAACTTTGAGGCTTTTTAACCCTACCTTAGAAGGGACTTTTTGTGAATATTTTCTGATCAGATTCTAGCTATACTCAGCATCTATCTTTTGATGTGCTTTTTGGCTCTCTAAGCCCTTTTTTTGATTTTTGGTGATTTTTTGAATCTTTCATGTTCTCGACCTTTTTAGGCCTAGCATTCCCATAGGATAGCATTGGAAACTTTACTGATTCGTTCTCACTTGGCCTGCTCATTTTGGGGCGTTTTAAATAATTCGGACCAGTGATTCATGTTAGAGGGGTTTGTCTCATTCTACTGGATGGGTCATTTTCAACGATTTCGGCTTTTTTGTCCTCTCTCAGGTCCGATTGCCTTTTTGTCACTTTTTCTTGAATAACTCTAGAACGGGTCACTTTTTGGCGGTTTTGACGACGGAATCGGGTTCCCTGAGGTGGATTACGTGGGTGTAGCTTTTTAAACTGTCCATTTTTCTCTTCTAGAACGGATTTTATAGCGATTTTCAGTTTTTCATTGATTTTAGGCATTTTACGCTTCTGACGTCACGTCTGCACAGTGGTCGATTTTAACTTTGCTTATCACATTGTGCGTTCTTGTACTCTGCGTCGTTCTATCAACTTTTTTCTCACTTTTGGTCGATTTTTCTATTTTTGGTGAATTTTTGAATATTTTAGCTTTTCGACAGTTTTTCCGGGGGCGTGCGTCGAGCCGCGGGTTTGGGGGCTTCCCTGGGGGTGTGCGTTGAGCCGCGGGTTTGGAGGCTTTTCTGGGGGCCTGCTCGTGGTGCGTAGGGCGTGGGTTTGGGGGCTTTTCTGGGCGGCCTGTGTGTGGTGCGTCGGGTGATGGTTTAGGGGTTTTCCCGGGGGCCTGCGTGTGGTGTGTCGGGTGCGGATTTGAGGGCATTTTTGGGGCCTGCGCATGGTGCGTCGAGCGTGGGTTTGTTGTGTTTTCTGGGGGCCTGCGCGTGGTGCATGGGGCGCGGGTTTGGGGGCTTTCCCGGGGGCCTGCGTGTGGCATGTTGGGTGCGGGTTTGGGAGGTATCCCAGGGGCCTGTGTGTGTTGCGTCGAGCGTGGGTTTGTGGGCCTTTCTAGGGGGCCTGCGTGTGGTGTGTTGGGCGTGGGTTTGGGGGCTTTCCCAGGCACCTGCACGTTGTGTGTCGGGTGTGGGTTTGGGGGCTTTCAGTGAATTTGGGATGTTGACAGTTTTTCCTTCCGTGTGTCTGGTTGTTTTAGGGGACTTCAGGCTGTTGGAAGTTTTTCCTTCTCTGGGTATTATTGTTGTAGGGGACTTTGGGCTGTTGGCAGTTTTTCCATCTCTGGTTTTTGTTGTTTTAAGGGAACTTTGGGCTGTTGGAAGGTTCTCACTCTCTACCTGGATTTCACTTTGATCAGGTTTGTTTTTCTCTAGAATGGCTACTTTTTCAGCTGGGGGACTTTGAATTTGGACTGTTTTTGACGCTGTGTGACTCTACACTGTTCTGAGATCCCATTGCTTTAACTAGGCTGTGTTGTCTGATTTGTTCTCACTTGGCCTGCTCAGTTTTGGGCGTTTTTTATAATTGGGAAGACTGATTGCTTGTTTTTTAGTGATTTTGATGTACACCTCCCTGTCACTTTTAATGATTTTTGACTTTTTCAGTGTTTTTGACTTTTTTCGACTTTTTTCACCTGATATCTAGCGAAAACTAGTTTTATAGTCTAATTGCCAAATTTCGTGTCTCTATGACCTTTCCTTCATATAGAAGATTTTGGGACTTCACTTTTTTGGGGGTCTTTTTTGACCTTTTTAGAGGTGACTTTTGGTTCTTTTTTCCTTATCAGATCTTTATGTGTGTTTCTATCTTCATGTGGATGTCTTCATTTCTCTTCTAAGTGGGTCTGTTGATTTTTGGTGAATTTTTGAAAATGTCGCCTTTTCTGAGTCTTTTTCCAATTACTTTTCATAGGTTTAACATGGGGAAACTTGACTGATTCGTTCTCACTGGGCCTGCTCATATCTGGGGCGTTTTTAATAATTCGGACGACTGATTCCTGTATTGGACTGTATACTTGAAGGGTGGAGAGTGTCTTTTTGACCTTTTTGGCCTTTTTTGGTTTCTCAGAGGTCCGATTGCTTTTTTGACACTTTTTCGTTAATAACTCGGAAATTATGGACTTTTTGGCTGTTTTGACTTTTGAATCGGCTTTATCAGGTGGAAAAACATATGCCTAGGTCTTTGAAGCGTTCATTTTTGACAATTAGAACGGATTTTATGAGTGCTTTTGTTTTCCCATAGCGTTAGCATTATTGCGACTACAGGATAGAACTTCATTTAACATTAGGTCTATGGAGCATACGTCTTTTAACATGGCTGAACTTTACTGATTCGTTCTCACTTGGCCTGCTCAGTTCTGGGGCGTTTTTAATAATTCGGACGACTGATTCATGTTCCAGGGGGATGTCTCTTTATACCAGAGGGGTCATTTGTACAGATTTGGGTCTTTTTGTCTTCTCTCAGGTCCGATTGCGTTTTTGGCTGTTTTTCGTCAATATCTCTAGAATGGGTCACTTTTTCGTGATTTTGACGCTGGATTCGGGTTCCTTGAAGTGGATTACATGGGTATAGCTCTTTAAACCGTCGATTTTGGTCTCTTAGAACCGATTTTAGAGCGATTTTCACCTTTTTATGGATTTTGCCTGTTTTTGGCCTGTGACGTCATCTCTGCACAGTGATCGATTTTAACTTTGCTTATCACGTTGTGCGTTCTTGTACTCTGTGTCGTTCTATCGACTTTTTTCTCACTTTTTGTCGTTTTTCTATTTTTGGTGAATTTTTGAATATTTTAGCTTTTCGACAGTTTTTGGTTTTGAGTTTCCATAGGTTAACATGGCCATTTTGACTGATTCGTTCTCACTTGGCCTGCTCAGTTTCGGGGCGTTTTTAATAATTCGGACGACTGATTATTGTTTTATACTTTATACTTCAGGGGTGTAGAGTGTCTTTTTGACGTTTTTTGCGTTTTTTGGTTTCTCTCAGGTCCGATTGCTTTTTTGTCACTTTTTTCGTTATAACTCGAAAACTATGCATTTTTTTGCTGTTTTGACTGTTGCAATGGCTTTATCACGTGGGAAAACATATGACTAGACCTTTGAAGCGTTGATTTATCTTTATTAGAACGGATTTTATGACCCTTTTTTGTTTCCCATAGCGTTAACATTATTGCGACTACAGGATAGAACTTCATTTAACATTAAGTCTATGGAGAGAGCTCTGTCTGTCAGTTACCTGCAAAACCAGGGTTTGGAGATTGTGAGATTATTTCAAATTGCTATATCTCCTTTGTTTTTGGACTTTTTTTGACTTTGTTTTTTCCAGTGTCTTTTTGGCTACCTTAAGGTCACTTTGATCAGTTTTTTTTCACCCTGGGGGGTCTCTTTTTTTTGCTATTTCACTGCAACTTTGAGGCTTTTTAACCCTACCTTAGAAGGGACTTTTTGTGAATATTTTCTGATCAGATTCTAGCTATACTCAGCATCTATCTTTTGATGTGCTTTTTGGCTCTCTAAGCCCTTTTTTTGATTTTTGGTGATTTTTTGAATCTTTCATGTTCTCGACCTTTTTAGGCCTAGCATTCCCATAGGATAGCATTGGAAACTTTACTGATTCGTTCTCACTTGGCCTGCTCATTTTGGGGCGTTTTAAATAATTCGGACCAGTGATTCATGTTAGAGGGGTTTGTCTCATTCTACTGGATGGGTCATTTTCAACGATTTCGGCTTTTTTGTCCTCTCTCAGGTCCGATTGCCTTTTTGTCACTTTTTCTTGAATAACTCTAGAACGGGTCACTTTTTGGCGGTTTTGACGACGGAATCGGGTTCCCTGAGGTGGATTACGTGGGTGTAGCTTTTTAAACTGTCCATTTTTCTCTTCTAGAACGGATTTTATAGCGATTTTCAGTTTTTCATTGATTTTAGGCATTTTACGCTTCTGACGTCACGTCTGCACAGTGGTCGATTTTAACTTTGCTTATCACATTGTGCGTTCTTGTACTCTGCGTCGTTCTATCAACTTTTTTCTCACTTTTGGTCGATTTTTCTATTTTTGGTGAATTTTTGAATATTTTAGCTTTTCGACAGTTTTTCCGGGGGCGTGCGTCGAGCCGCGGGTTTGGGGGCTTCCCTGGGGGTGTGCGTTGAGCCGCGGGTTTGGAGGCTTTTCTGGGGGCCTGCTCGTGGTGCGTAGGGCGTGGGTTTGGGGGCTTTTCTGGGCGGCCTGTGTGTGGTGCGTCGGGTGATGGTTTAGGGGTTTTCCCGGGGGCCTGCGTGTGGTGTGTCGGGTGCGGATTTGAGGGCATTTTTGGGGCCTGCGCATGGTGCGTCGAGCGTGGGTTTGTTGTGTTTTCTGGGGGCCTGCGCGTGGTGCATGGGGCGCGGGTTTGGGGGCTTTCCCGGGGGCCTGCGTGTGGCATGTTGGGTGCGGGTTTGGGAGGTATCCCAGGGGCCTGTGTGTGTTGCGTCGAGCGTGGGTTTGTGGGCCTTTCTAGGGGGCCTGCGTGTGGTGTGTTGGGCGTGGGTTTGGGGGCTTTCCCAGGCACCTGCACGTTGTGTGTCGGGTGTGGGTTTGGGGGCTTTCAGTGAATTTGGGATGTTGACAGTTTTTCCTTCCGTGTGTCTGGTTGTTTTAGGGGACTTCAGGCTGTTGGAAGTTTTTCCTTCTCTGGGTATTATTGTTGTAGGGGACTTTGGGCTGTTGGCAGTTTTTCCATCTCTGGTTTTTGTTGTTTTAAGGGAACTTTGGGCTGTTGGAAGGTTCTCACTCTCTACCTGGATTTCACTTTGATCAGGTTTGTTTTTCTCTAGAATGGCTACTTTTTCAGCTGGGGGACTTTGAATTTGGACTGTTTTTGACGCTGTGTGACTCTACACTGTTCTGAGATCCCATTGCTTTAACTAGGCTGTGTTGTCTGATTTGTTCTCACTTGGCCTGCTCAGTTTTGGGCGTTTTTTATAATTGGGAAGACTGATTGCTTGTTTTTTAGTGATTTTGATGTACACCTCCCTGTCACTTTTAATGATTTTTGACTTTTTCAGTGTTTTTGACTTTTTTCGACTTTTTTCACCTGATATCTAGCGAAAACTAGTTTTATAGTCTAATTGCCAAATTTCGTGTCTCTATGACCTTTCCTTCATATAGAAGATTTTGGGACTTCACTTTTTTGGGGGTCTTTTTTGACCTTTTTAGAGGTGACTTTTGGTTCTTTTTTCCTTATCAGATCTTTATGTGTGTTTCTATCTTCATGTGGATGTCTTCATTTCTCTTCTAAGTGGGTCTGTTGATTTTTGGTGAATTTTTGAAAATGTCGCCTTTTCTGAGTCTTTTTCCAATTACTTTTCATAGGTTTAACATGGGGAAACTTGACTGATTCGTTCTCACTGGGCCTGCTCATATCTGGGGCGTTTTTAATAATTCGGACGACTGATTCCTGTATTGGACTGTATACTTGAAGGGTGGAGAGTGTCTTTTTGACCTTTTTGGCCTTTTTTGGTTTCTCAGAGGTCCGATTGCTTTTTTGACACTTTTTCGTTAATAACTCGGAAATTATGGACTTTTTGGCTGTTTTGACTTTTGAATCGGCTTTATCAGGTGGAAAAACATATGCCTAGGTCTTTGAAGCGTTCATTTTTGACAATTAGAACGGATTTTATGAGTGCTTTTGTTTTCCCATAGCGTTAGCATTATTGCGACTACAGGATAGAACTTCATTTAACATTAGGTCTATGGAGCATACGTCTTTTAACATGGCTGAACTTTACTGATTCGTTCTCACTTGGCCTGCTCAGTTCTGGGGCGTTTTTAATAATTCGGACGACTGATTCATGTTCCAGGGGGATGTCTCTTTATACCAGAGGGGTCATTTGTACAGATTTGGGTCTTTTTGTCTTCTCTCAGGTCCGATTGCGTTTTTGGCTGTTTTTCGTCAATATCTCTAGAATGGGTCACTTTTTCGTGATTTTGACGCTGGATTCGGGTTCCTTGAAGTGGATTACATGGGTATAGCTCTTTAAACCGTCGATTTTGGTCTCTTAGAACCGATTTTAGAGCGATTTTCACCTTTTTATGGATTTTGCCTGTTTTTGGCCTGTGACGTCATCTCTGCACAGTGATCGATTTTAACTTTGCTTATCACGTTGTGCGTTCTTGTACTCTGTGTCGTTCTATCGACTTTTTTCTCACTTTTTGTCGTTTTTCTATTTTTGGTGAATTTTTGAATATTTTAGCTTTTCGACAGTTTTTGGTTTTGAGTTTCCATAGGTTAACATGGCCATTTTGACTGATTCGTTCTCACTTGGCCTGCTCAGTTTCGGGGCGTTTTTAATAATTCGGACGACTGATTATTGTTTTATACTTTATACTTCAGGGGTGTAGAGTGTCTTTTTGACGTTTTTTGCGTTTTTTGGTTTCTCTCAGGTCCGATTGCTTTTTTGTCACTTTTTTCGTTATAACTCGAAAACTATGCATTTTTTTGCTGTTTTGACTGTTGCAATGGCTTTATCACGTGGGAAAACATATGACTAGACCTTTGAAGCGTTGATTTATCTTTATTAGAACGGATTTTATGACCCTTTTTTGTTTCCCATAGCGTTAACATTATTGCGACTACAGGATAGAACTTCATTTAACATTAAGTCTATGGAGAGAGCTCTGTCTGTCAGTTACCTGCAAAACCAGGGTTTGGAGATTGTGAGATTATTTCAAATTGCTATATCTCCTTTGTTTTTGGACTTTTTTTGACTTTGTTTTTTCCAGTGTCTTTTTGGCTACCTTAAGGTCACTTTGATCAGTTTTTTTTCACCCTGGGGGGTCTCTTTTTTTTGCTATTTCACTGCAACTTTGAGGCTTTTTAACCCTACCTTAGAAGGGACTTTTTGTGAATATTTTCTGATCAGATTCTAGCTATACTCAGCATCTATCTTTTGATGTGCTTTTTGGCTCTCTAAGCCCTTTTTTTGATTTTTGGTGATTTTTTGAATCTTTCATGTTCTCGACCTTTTTAGGCCTAGCATTCCCATAGGATAGCATTGGAAACTTTACTGATTCGTTCTCACTTGGCCTGCTCATTTTGGGGCGTTTTAAATAATTCGGACCAGTGATTCATGTTAGAGGGGTTTGTCTCATTCTACTGGATGGGTCATTTTCAACGATTTCGGCTTTTTTGTCCTCTCTCAGGTCCGATTGCCTTTTTGTCACTTTTTCTTGAATAACTCTAGAACGGGTCACTTTTTGGCGGTTTTGACGACGGAATCGGGTTCCCTGAGGTGGATTACGTGGGTGTAGCTTTTTAAACTGTCCATTTTTCTCTTCTAGAACGGATTTTATAGCGATTTTCAGTTTTTCATTGATTTTAGGCATTTTACGCTTCTGACGTCACGTCTGCACAGTGGTCGATTTTAACTTTGCTTATCACATTGTGCGTTCTTGTACTCTGCGTCGTTCTATCAACTTTTTTCTCACTTTTGGTCGATTTTTCTATTTTTGGTGAATTTTTGAATATTTTAGCTTTTCGACAGTTTTTCCGGGGGCGTGCGTCGAGCCGCGGGTTTGGGGGCTTCCCTGGGGGTGTGCGTTGAGCCGCGGGTTTGGAGGCTTTTCTGGGGGCCTGCTCGTGGTGCGTAGGGCGTGGGTTTGGGGGCTTTTCTGGGCGGCCTGTGTGTGGTGCGTCGGGTGATGGTTTAGGGGTTTTCCCGGGGGCCTGCGTGTGGTGTGTCGGGTGCGGATTTGAGGGCATTTTTGGGGCCTGCGCATGGTGCGTCGAGCGTGGGTTTGTTGTGTTTTCTGGGGGCCTGCGCGTGGTGCATGGGGCGCGGGTTTGGGGGCTTTCCCGGGGGCCTGCGTGTGGCATGTTGGGTGCGGGTTTGGGAGGTATCCCAGGGGCCTGTGTGTGTTGCGTCGAGCGTGGGTTTGTGGGCCTTTCTAGGGGGCCTGCGTGTGGTGTGTTGGGCGTGGGTTTGGGGGCTTTCCCAGGCACCTGCACGTTGTGTGTCGGGTGTGGGTTTGGGGGCTTTCAGTGAATTTGGGATGTTGACAGTTTTTCCTTCCGTGTGTCTGGTTGTTTTAGGGGACTTCAGGCTGTTGGAAGTTTTTCCTTCTCTGGGTATTATTGTTGTAGGGGACTTTGGGCTGTTGGCAGTTTTTCCATCTCTGGTTTTTGTTGTTTTAAGGGAACTTTGGGCTGTTGGAAGGTTCTCACTCTCTACCTGGATTTCACTTTGATCAGGTTTGTTTTTCTCTAGAATGGCTACTTTTTCAGCTGGGGGACTTTGAATTTGGACTGTTTTTGACGCTGTGTGACTCTACACTGTTCTGAGATCCCATTGCTTTAACTAGGCTGTGTTGTCTGATTTGTTCTCACTTGGCCTGCTCAGTTTTGGGCGTTTTTTATAATTGGGAAGACTGATTGCTTGTTTTTTAGTGATTTTGATGTACACCTCCCTGTCACTTTTAATGATTTTTGACTTTTTCAGTGTTTTTGACTTTTTTCGACTTTTTTCACCTGATATCTAGCGAAAACTAGTTTTATAGTCTAATTGCCAAATTTCGTGTCTCTATGACCTTTCCTTCATATAGAAGATTTTGGGACTTCACTTTTTTGGGGGTCTTTTTTGACCTTTTTAGAGGTGACTTTTGGTTCTTTTTTCCTTATCAGATCTTTATGTGTGTTTCTATCTTCATGTGGATGTCTTCATTTCTCTTCTAAGTGGGTCTGTTGATTTTTGGTGAATTTTTGAAAATGTCGCCTTTTCTGAGTCTTTTTCCAATTACTTTTCATAGGTTTAACATGGGGAAACTTGACTGATTCGTTCTCACTGGGCCTGCTCATATCTGGGGCGTTTTTAATAATTCGGACGACTGATTCCTGTATTGGACTGTATACTTGAAGGGTGGAGAGTGTCTTTTTGACCTTTTTGGCCTTTTTTGGTTTCTCAGAGGTCCGATTGCTTTTTTGACACTTTTTCGTTAATAACTCGGAAATTATGGACTTTTTGGCTGTTTTGACTTTTGAATCGGCTTTATCAGGTGGAAAAACATATGCCTAGGTCTTTGAAGCGTTCATTTTTGACAATTAGAACGGATTTTATGAGTGCTTTTGTTTTCCCATAGCGTTAGCATTATTGCGACTACAGGATAGAACTTCATTTAACATTAGGTCTATGGAGCATACGTCTTTTAACATGGCTGAACTTTACTGATTCGTTCTCACTTGGCCTGCTCAGTTCTGGGGCGTTTTTAATAATTCGGACGACTGATTCATGTTCCAGGGGGATGTCTCTTTATACCAGAGGGGTCATTTGTACAGATTTGGGTCTTTTTGTCTTCTCAGAGGTCCGATTGCGTTTTTGCCACTTTTTGGCTAATATCTCTAGAATGGGTCACTTTTTCGTGATTTTGACGCTGGATTCGGGTTCCTTGAAGTGGATTACATGGGTATAGCTCTTTAAACCGTCGATTTTGGTCTCTTAGAACCGATTTTAGAGCGATTTTCACCTTTTTATGGATTTTGCCTGTTTTTGGCCTGTGACGTCATCTCTGCACAGTGATCGATTTAAACTTTGCTTATCACGTTGTGTGTTCTTGTACTCTGTATCGTTCTATCAACTTTTTTCTCACTTTTTGTCGATTTTTCTATTTTTGGTGAATTTTTGAAAATTTCAGCTTTTAGACAGTTTTTTGTTTTTGAGTCTCCATAGGTTAACATGGGCATTTTGACTAATTCGTTCTCACTTGGCCTGCTCAGTTTCGGGGCGTTTTTAATAATTCGGACGACTGATTCACGTTTGATACTTTATACTTCAGGGGTGTAGAGTGTCTTTTTGACGTTTTTTGCGTTTTTTGGTTTCTCTCAGGTCCGATTGCTTTTTTGTCACTTTTTTCGTTATAACTCGAAAACTGTTGATTTTTTTGCTGTTTTGACTTTTGCAATGGCTTTATCACGTGGGATTACCTATATCTAGGTCTTTGAAGCGTTGATTTATCTTTATTAGAACGGATTTTATTAGCATTTTTGTTTTCCCATAGCGTTAACATTATCGCATCTAGAGGATAGAACTTCATTTAACATTAAGTCTATGGAGAGAGCTCTGTCTGTCAGTTACCACGAAAGGAAAGTCATTAAGAAGTTATCTCATCATATTAAAAAGTGTCTAAAAAGTTTTAAAAGATGTTTTTCAAAGAGGTCAAGAGAAAAAAGTAGGTTGATTTATTTAAAAATGAAAAAAATAAGGGAGTGAAAAGATCTAAGGAGCAGAAGAGAGAATTTCAGGCCATATTTATATGTCCATAACAGAAGCTGAAAAGGAGTTATAGGTATATATGTATTCTTCTTCTTTAAAGAAAGTGAATAATTTTACAAGGAGTGGCCACAGTAGAGAGTGGAATTTGGATTATAGATAGGTATGTCCCTGCGAACCTGCTCGGTTTCACCCCACGTCCCATCCTGAGGTATAGGCGCTTAGGGCTTAGGAATTTTGAAAGATTTTAGAGCGACGTTAAGTGAATGGGAAAAAGTAGGGGTGGGTAGCTGGACTTAGTAAATTTTCCCTCTCTGACCTGGTCGCTCCTTAGCGCCGTAGGCTAGCATTAGCCATGTTAATCCTATGGAGTATCTATTAGAATAAGTATAGAGTCATGTGATTATAAGGTTTGAATTGATTGGTTGATTATAGTCACGTGACAATGGTGTCCTGTGATTGGCTAATAGATAGTGACGTCATAAGGGTGTGCATGTATCAAACAGCTGATTAAAAGGACAAATGCGTACTCTAATGCAGTATATGTATTAGGATAAGTATATAGTGATGTCATCCTTAAGCTACTATGTGATTGGTTATTTATATATGACGTCATCGATTATGATATATATTTGTATATCGATATAATATTAGTTATGGATAGTGACGTCATGTATAGGGCTATATATTAGAATAAGTATTACATGATGTCATTCTTAAGCTAGTATGTGATTGGTTATTTATATATATGACATCATTGATTACGATATACGGATATTAATCTATTATATCGATATAAGGTTACTTATCGATAGTGACGTCATGTATAGGGATATATATTGGAATAAGTATTACATGATGTCATTCTTAAGCTATTATCTTATTGGTTATTTATATATTACGTCATCTATACTTCCTTATATGGCAATTGATATGTAAAGGTCTAACGTATGCGCAGATCTGATGTGCCATGTACTTGGGATATTAGAGAGTGTAGTATACAGTAGTTCGGAGCTGAAATGAAGTATCCAATAGAATCCGTTGGCATCTTAAAGTTTAAATTTGATTGGTTAAAAATATTTCTTTATCTCTACTTGTACCCTGTTTCTTATTTAAAATATATAAAAAGTTTGAAGTTTTAAAATATATTTCAATAGTTTAAAGGGTCGTTTCACGTGAATCAGTGGTCCGAATTATAAAAAACGCCCTTTTTTTTTTTAAAGCCAAGTGAGAACGAATCAGTAAAGTTATTTACATTGACTTATTTATTTCTCGTGTGCTTACTTTTTCCTTATATGGCCATTGAACTCTTACGTCATGCGCAGATCGAATGCGCAGTGAGATTTCTATGTCAGGCAGTACAGCGCAAGTGATGCTGGTGCTAGTGCTGCAACTGCTGCACGATCGTTGCTTACTAGAAAAAAACTGAGTCACGTGACTTTTCAAAATCTGTTTTTTAACCTTTTCTCTCTTCCTATTGGACCTTTGGCTTCGAGACTTTTTAGGCACTTTGGGGCATCCCTTATCTACACCCTTCCACCGCTAGGGGGCGCTGTTCCTAATGCAAGGGTGTGTTTTTTGTGTCCAAAGTGGACCATTACGTCACCGTTTTTTACGAAATTGGGGGGCTTTGGGGAGTGACCAGTGGGGTCAGTGTGTCGTACTCTTGGGGGGACATCTGGTGGTCAGTTTAGATTGGTCAGTTTCCCGCGCTTTCTTGATAAAAAATGGATCTGAAGTTTTCCACTGTTTTTAAGTATGACGTCACTACGTACTCAGTCTCTCATTTTATGCAAGATTCTCAGCAGATGCATTGTGGGAAAAAATGAACGGTGCATTGTGGGAATCGTCCCAACCTCTGCGAAATGCATTCTGGGAATAGTGCGAACTTCTGCCAACATGGTTGCGTGACGTCATGAAACCGGTTGTTCGACCTAGGATTTCTAAGTGTTCGGACGGTTTCCTCCATGTTATTCCTATGGTGACTTTGGACGCTTTTAAAAAAAAAACTACTTGACCTATGGTCGTGAAAGTAGACACTTAATTAGATCTCGACGACCTCTAACGAATGACCGGTGGTCAGATTTTTTACGTTGCCAGATTCCTTATTCTTTATGAGTGAACCTTGAAAATATTAGCTACCGCTCATTTATTTAGCTGCTCCACACCTACTATATAAGCAAATTCAATTCACCTACCTATTCGAAGACTCCTCTCCACGAGCCGTTTTGTTCGAAGCCTGGGCGCCGTAGCCCGGTGGAAAACAGCGGGTCACACTCGTGTTTGGGGGGGGTAGGGGGGGGTAGGGAGGACGCGCGATCATCACGGTTACGGCCACACGCCGTGATGAGCTAGCCCCCGAAGTTACCAGTGGCGCCTGCGCAGATTCCGAGCATTCGGCAGCTTGGGATCTAGCGCAGGCGACACTGGCGGGCGCTGGTACAAGATGTGGCCCTTAGAAAAGTACGGCGTATCGGCTATTACGGAATTGTAATAGCCGGTAAATTGTACTTTTCCATTTTTTTCATTTATCGTATTTCCATATCCTTTCTATCTACCTTTGCGAAGCGCCTTTTTAAGCTATTCTTAGGTATTTTTCTGTCTTCCTAATGTCTCTCGCTCTCCAATACACCGCCTGCCGCATTATAAAAAACGCCCCAAATGAGCGGAGGCCAAGTGAGAACGAATCAGTCAAGTGACGGATCTCTTAAGACTGAATCTTAGGGTCACGTGACTCTGTGTTCCGCATTATAAAAAACGCCCCAGATGACCGGAGGCCAAGTGAGAACGAATCAGTAAAGTGACGGATCTCTTAAGACTGATTCTTTAGGTCACGTGACTCTACTTTGGACACTGGAATCGGTTGTTTTTTCAAACCTTTCTATGCGAAATGTCTCTTTCTGTTCCTTTACTACGTTTTCGCTATCTATTTTGTGACCTTTGCTCTTTTTTTCTATTTTTGTCGCATGTCTTACTGCTATTAGACCTCTGCAATGCCTTGCTCCACTTAGCTTTTACTGTAGAAAGGCTCTATTTGTCGCACTTCGATCTACATTCCTTCGGCGCAAAACTGATTACTTGATTTATTCCTTTCTTCTCTCACTCTCTGGAACTTACAAGCTGTGTTTCTTATACTTTGCTACTGTCTCCTCACTCTGCTCTTAACAAATGCAAATGGCGGCGTGTTTTTGGGCTCCATGGGGGAATTTTTGCAGCTTTTCGTTCCTGGTTTCTTCTGGGGCTATTCCTAGGGCGTTTTTTGGCTACATTTCGTTAGTTTGGGTCGAATGGAGATCTAGGGGTGTGTTTTGGGAAAGGGGGGTGGGTTTTTTAGGGCGTGGGGAGTGGTTTTTGGGGGTGTTTTGGTACTTTGGTTTCTGGCGTTTCTTTTGGCTCTGGGGTCAGTGCAAATTTGTTTTTGGGGCCAGTTTTGGGTTTTTTTGTGACTTTTTGGGGCGTTTTTTCTACTGCGGACCCAAGGGGGGTGTGGGACCAATGGGGCGTTTTTGGGGTTTTTTGGGGTCCCTATGGGGTCACTTCCGGTGACCTTTGACCCCAAGAGGGGTCTCGTTGACCTCTAGTCTGGGGTCACTTCCGGTCACTTTCTAGCGATTAGGGCGCCCTCTGGGGGCACTTTTGTGCGTGATCTTTAGGGCGTTTTTTGGGGTCCCTAGGGGGTCACTTCCGGTGACCTTTGACCCCAAGAGGGGTCTCGTTGACCTCTAGTCTGGGGTCACTTCCGGTCACTTTCTAGCGATTAGGGCGTCCTCTGGGGGCACTTTTGTGCGTGATCTTTAGGGCGTTTTTTGGGGGTCCCTAGGGGGTCACTTCCGGTGACCTTTGACCCCAAGAGGGGTCTCGTTGACCTCTAGTCTGGGGTCACTTCCGGTCACTTTCTAGCGATTAGGGCGCCCTCTGGGGGCACTTTTGTGCGTGATCTTTAGGGCGTTTTTTGGGGTCCCTAGGGGGTCACTTCCGGTGACCTTTGACCCCAAGAGGGGTCTCGTTGACCTCTAGTCTGGGGTCACTTCCGGTCACTTTCTAGCGATTAGGGCGCCCTCTGGGGGCACTTTTGTGCGTGATCTTTAGGGCGTTTTTTGGGGGTCCCTAGGGGGTCACTTCCGGTGACCTTTGACCCCAAGAGGGGTCTCGTTGACCTCTAGTCTGGGGTCACTTCCGGTCACTTTCTAGCGATTAGGGCGCCCTCTGGGGGCTTTTTTTGGATTTTTAGGTAATTTCCTACTGTTTTTCGGTATTTTGCGCCTGTCTGTTGGCTTTCCTGCACTATTTTTTTTTTTTATCTATACAGTGGGTCTGTTTGTGGCGGTTAAACCGCTATTTTGCGGGCGGGAAAGTGCTTAATTCAATATTTCCTTTGTTCTGTGGCTTTCTGGGACTTTTACAGTGTGTCTCTTACACTTTGGCACTGTCTGGTCACTCTGCTCTTAACAAATGCAAATGGCGGCGTGTTTTTGGGCTCCATGGGGGAATTTTTGCAGCTTTTCGTTCCTGGTTTCTTCTGGGGCTATTCCTAGGGCGTTTTTTGGCTACATTTCGTTAGTTTGGGTCGAATGGAGATCTAGGGGTGTGTTTTGGGAAAGGGGGGTGGGTTTTTTAGGGCGTGGGGAGTGGTTTTTGGGGGTGTTTTGGTACTTTGGTTTCTGGCGTTTCTTTTGGCTCTGGGGTCAGTGCAAATTTGTTTTTGGGGCCAGTTTTGGGTTTTTTTGTGACTTTTTGGGGCGTTTTTTCTACTGCGGACCCAAGGGGGGTGTGGGACCAATGGGGCGTTTTTGGGGTTTTTTGGGGTCCCTATGGGGTCACTTCCGGTGACCTTTGACCCCAAGAGGGGTCTCGTTGACCTCTAGTCTGGGGTCACTTCCGGTCACTTTCTAGCGATTAGGGCGCCCTCTGGGGGCACTTTTGTGCGTGATCTTTAGGGCGTTTTTTGGGGTCCCTAGGGGGTCACTTCCGGTGACCTTTGACCCCAAGAGGGGTCTCGTTGACCTCTAGTCTGGGGTCACTTCCGGTCACTTTCTAGCGATTAGGGCGCCCTCTGGGGGCACTTTTGGGCGTGACCTTTAGGGCGTTTTTTGGGGGTCTCTAGGGGGTCACTTCCGGTGACCTTTGACCCCAAGAGGGGTCTCGTTGACCTCTAGCCTGGGGTCACTTCCGGTCACTTTCTAGCGATTAGGGCGCCCTCTGGGGGCTTTTTTTGGTTTTTTAGGGAATTTCTAGTGTTTTTTCGGTATTTTCTGCCTGTCTGTTGGCTTTCCTGCACTATTTTTTTTTTATCTATACAGTGGGTCTTTTTGTGGCGGTTAAACCGCTATTCTCCGGGCGGGAAAGTGCTTAATTCCATATTTCCTTTGTTCTGTGGCTTTCTGGGAGTTTTAGAGTGTGTCTCTTACACTTTGGCACTGTCCAGTCACTCTGCTCTTAACAAATGCAAATGGCGGCGTGTTTTTGGGCTCCATGGGGGAATTTTTGCAGCTTTTCGTTCCTGGTTTCTTCTGGGGCTATTCCTAGGGCGTTTTTTGGCTACATTTCGTTAGTTTGGGTCGAATGGAGAACTAGGGGTGTGTTTTGGGAAAGGGGGGTGGGTTTTTTAGGGCGTGAGCAGTGTTTTTTGGGGGTATTTTTGGCACTTGGCATTCTGGTGTTTCTTTTGGCTTTGGGGTCACTCCAAATTTGTTTTTGGGGCCAGTTTTGGTGTTTTTGTGACTTTTTGGGGCGTTTTTTATACTGCGGACCCAAGGGGGGTGTGGGACCAATGGGGCGTTTTTGGGGTTTTTTGGGGTCCCTATGGGGCACTTCCGGTGACCTTTGACCCCCAAGAGGGGTCTCGTTGACCTCTAGCCTGGGGTCACTTCCGGTCACTTTCTAGCGATTAGGGCGCCCTCTGGGGGCACTTTTGTGCGTGACCTTTAGGACGTTTTTTGGGGTCTCTAGGGGGTCACTTCCGGTGACCTTTGACCCCAAGAGGGGTCTCGTTGACCTCTAGCCTGGGGTCACTTCCGGTCACTTTCTAGCGATTAGGGCGCCCTCTGGGGGCACTTTTGGGCGTGACCTTTAGGGCGTTTTTTGGGGGTCTGTAGGGGGTCACTTCCGGTGACCTTTGACCCCAAGAGGGGTCTCGTTGACCTCTAGCCTGGGGTCACTTCCGGTCACTTTCTAGCGATTAGGGCGCCCTCTGGGGGCTTTTTTTGGTTTTTTAGGGAATTTCTAGTGTTTTTTCGGTATTTTCTGCCTGTCTGTTGGCTTTCCTGCACTATTTTTTTTTTATCTATACAGTGGGTCTTTTTGTGGCGGTTAAACCGCTATTCTCCGGGCGGGAAAGTGCTTAATTCCATATTTCCTTTGTTCTGTGGCTTTCTGGGAGTTTTAGAGTGTGTCTCTTACACTTTGGCACTGTCCAGTCACTCTGCTCTTAACAAATGCAAATGGCGGCGTGTTTTTGGGCTCCATGGGGGAATTTTTGCAGCTTTTCGTTCCTGGTTTCTTCTGGGGCTATTCCTAGGGCGTTTTTTGGCTACATTTCGTTAGTTTGGGTCGAATGGAGAACTAGGGGTGTGTTTTGGGAAAGGGGGGTGGGTTTTTTAGGGCGTGAGCAGTGTTTTTTGGGGGTATTTTTGGCACTTGGCATTCTGGTGTTTCTTTTGGCTTTGGGGTCACTCCAAATTTGTTTTTGGGGCCAGTTTTGGTGTTTTTGTGACTTTTTGGGGCGTTTTTTATACTGCGGACCCAAGGGGGGTGTGGGACCAATGGGGCGTTTTTGGGGTTTTTTGGGGTCCCTATGGGGCACTTCCGGTGACCTTTGACCCCCAAGAGGGGTCTCGTTGACCTCTAGCCTGGGGTCACTTCCGGTCACTTTCTAGCGATTAGGGCGCCCTCTGGGGGCACTTTTGTGCGTGACCTTTAGGACGTTTTTTGGGGTCTCTAGGGGGTCACTTCCGGTGACCTTTGACCCCAAGAGGGGTCTCGTTGACCTCTAGCCTGGGGTCACTTCCGGTCACTTTCTAGCGATTAGGGCGCCCTCTGGGGGCACTTTTGGGCGTGACCTTTAGGGCGTTTTTTGGGGGTCTCTAGGGGGTCACTTCCGGTGACCTTTGACCCCAAGAGGGGTCTCGTTGACCTCTAGCCTGGGGTCACTTCCGGTCACTTTCTAGCGATTAGGGCGCCCTCTGGGGGCACTTTTGTGCGTGACCTTTAGGACGTTTTTTGGGGGTCTCTAGGGGGTCACTTCCGGTGACCTTTGACCCCAAGAGGGGTCTCGTTGACCTCTAGCCTGGGGTCACTTCCGGTCACTTTCTAGCGATTAGGGCGCCCTCTGGGGGCTTTTTTTGGTTTTTTAGGGAATTTCTAGTGTTTTTTCGGTATTTTCTGCCTGTCTGTTGGCTTTCCTGCACTATTTTTTTTTTATCTATACAGTGGGTCTTTTTGTGGCGGTTAAACCGCTATTCTCCGGGCGGGAAAGTGCTTAATTCCATATTTCCTTTGTTCTGTGGCTTTCTGGGAGTTTTAGAGTGTGTCTCTTACACTTTGGCACTGTCCAGTCACTCTGCTCTTAACAAATGCAAATGGCGGCGTGTTTTTGGGCTCCATGGGGGAATTTTTGCAGCTTTTCGTTCCTGGTTTCTTCTGGGGCTATTCCTAGGGCGTTTTTTGGCTACATTTCGTTAGTTTGGGTCGAATGGAGAACTAGGGGTGTGTTTTGGGAAAGGGGGGTGGGTTTTTTAGGGCGTGAGCAGTGTTTTTTGGGGGTATTTTTGGCACTTGGCATTCTGGTGTTTCTTTTGGCTTTGGGGTCACTCCAAATTTGTTTTTGGGGCCAGTTTTGGTGTTTTTGTGACTTTTTGGGGCGTTTTTTATACTGCGGACCCAAGGGGGGTGTGGGACCAATGGGGCGTTTTTGGGGTTTTTTGGGGTCCCTATGGGGCACTTCCGGTGACCTTTGACCCCCAAGAGGGGTCTCGTTGACCTCTAGCCTGGGGTCACTTCCGGTCACTTTCTAGCGATTAGGGCGCCCTCTGGGGGCACTTTTGTGCGTGACCTTTAGGACGTTTTTTGGGGTCTCTAGGGGGTCACTTCCGGTGACCTTTGACCCCAAGAGGGGTCTCGTTGACCTCTAGCCTGGGGTCACTTCCGGTCACTTTCTAGCGATTAGGGCGCCCTCTGGGGGCACTTTTGGGCGTGACCTTTAGGGCGTTTTTTGGGGGTCTCTAGGGGGTCACTTCCGGTGACCTTTGACCCCAAGAGGGGTCTCGTTGACCTCTAGCCTGGGGTCACTTCCGGTCACTTTCTAGCGATTAGGGCGCCCTCTGGGGGCACTTTTGTGCGTGACCTTTAGGACGTTTTTTGGGGGTCTCTAGGGGGTCACTTCCGGTGACCTTTGACCCCAAGAGGGGTCTCGTTGACCTCTAGCCTGGGGTCACTTCCGGTCACTTTCTAGCGATTAGGGCGCCCTCTGGGGGCTTTTTTTGGTTTTTTAGGGAATTTCTAGTGTTTTTTCGGTATTTTCTGCCTGTCTGTTGGCTTTCCTGCACTATTTTTTTTTTATCTATACAGTGGGTCTTTTTGTGGCGGTTAAACCGCTATTCTCCGGGCGGGAAAGTGCTTAATTCCATATTTCCTTTGTTCTGTGGCTTTCTGGGAGTTTTAGAGTGTGTCTCTTACACTTTGGCACTGTCCAGTCACTCTGCTCTTAACAAATGCAAATGGCGGCGTGTTTTTGGGCTCCATGGGGGAATTTTTGCAGCTTTTCGTTCCTGGTTTCTTCTGGGGCTATTCCTAGGGCGTTTTTTGGCTACATTTCGTTAGTTTGGGTCGAATGGAGAACTAGGGGTGTGTTTTGGGAAAGGGGGGTGGGTTTTTTAGGGCGTGAGCAGTGTTTTTTGGGGGTATTTTTGGCACTTGGCATTCTGGTGTTTCTTTTGGCTTTGGGGTCACTCCAAATTTGTTTTTGGGGCCAGTTTTGGTGTTTTTGTGACTTTTTGGGGCGTTTTTTATACTGCGGACCCAAGGGGGGTGTGGGACCAATGGGGCGTTTTTGGGGTTTTTTGGGGTCCCTATGGGGCACTTCCGGTGACCTTTGACCCCCAAGAGGGGTCTCGTTGACCTCTAGCCTGGGGTCACTTCCGGTCACTTTCTAGCGATTAGGGCGCCCTCTGGGGGCACTTTTGTGCGTGACCTTTAGGACGTTTTTTGGGGTCTCTAGGGGGTCACTTCCGGTGACCTTTGACCCCAAGAGGGGTCTCGTTGACCTCTAGCCTGGGGTCACTTCCGGTCACTTTCTAGCGATTAGGGCGCCCTCTGGGGGCACTTTTGGGCGTGACCTTTAGGGCGTTTTTTGGGGGTCTCTAGGGGGTCACTTCCGGTGACCTTTGACCCCAAGAGGGGTCTCGTTGACCTCTAGCCTGGGGTCACTTCCGGTCACTTTCTAGCGATTAGGGCGCCCTCTGGGGGCTTTTTTTGGTTTTTTAGGGAATTTCTAGTGTTTTTTCGGTATTTTCTGCCTGTCTGTTGGCTTTCCTGCACTATTTTTTTTTTATCTATACAGTGGGTCTTTTTGTGGCGGTTAAACCGCTATTCTCCGGGCGGGAAAGTGCTTAATTCCATATTTCCTTTGTTCTGTGGCTTTCTGGGAGTTTTAGAGTGTGTCTCTTACACTTTGGCACTGTCCAGTCACTCTGCTCTTAACAAATGCAAATGGCGGCGTGTTTTTGGGCTCCATGGGGGAATTTTTGCAGCTTTTCGTTCCTGGTTTCTTCTGGGGCTATTCCTAGGGCGTTTTTTGGCTACATTTCGTTAGTTTGGGTCGAATGGAGAACTAGGGGTGTGTTTTGGGAAAGGGGGGTGGGTTTTTTAGGGCGTGAGCAGTGTTTTTTGGGGGTATTTTTGGCACTTGGCATTCTGGTGTTTCTTTTGGCTTTGGGGTCACTCCAAATTTGTTTTTGGGGCCAGTTTTGGTGTTTTTGTGACTTTTTGGGGCGTTTTTTATACTGCGGACCCAAGGGGGGTGTGGGACCAATGGGGCGTTTTTGGGGTTTTTTGGGGTCCCTATGGGGCACTTCCGGTGACCTTTGACCCCCAAGAGGGGTCTCGTTGACCTCTAGCCTGGGGTCACTTCCGGTCACTTTCTAGCGATTAGGGCGCCCTCTGGGGGCACTTTTGTGCGTGACCTTTAGGACGTTTTTTGGGGTCTCTAGGGGGTCACTTCCGGTGACCTTTGACCCCAAGAGGGGTCTCGTTGACCTCTAGCCTGGGGTCACTTCCGGTCACTTTCTAGCGATTAGGGCGCCCTCTGGGGGCACTTTTGGGCGTGACCTTTAGGGCGTTTTTTGGGGGTCTGTAGGGGGTCACTTCCGGTGACCTTTGACCCCAAGAGGGGTCTCGTTGACCTCTAGCCTGGGGTCACTTCCGGTCACTTTCTAGCGATTAGGGCGCCCTCTGGGGGCTTTTTTTGGTTTTTTAGGGAATTTCTAGTGTTTTTTCGGTATTTTCTGCCTGTCTGTTGGCTTTCCTGCACTATTTTTTTTTTATCTATACAGTGGGTCTTTTTGTGGCGGTTAAACCGCTATTCTCCGGGCGGGAAAGTGCTTAATTCCATATTTCCTTTGTTCTGTGGCTTTCTGGGAGTTTTAGAGTGTGTCTCTTACACTTTGGCACTGTCCAGTCACTCTGCTCTTAACAAATGCAAATGGCGGCGTGTTTTTGGGCTCCATGGGGGAATTTTTGCAGCTTTTCGTTCCTGGTTTCTTCTGGGGCTATTCCTAGGGCGTTTTTTGGCTACATTTCGTTAGTTTGGGTCGAATGGAGAACTAGGGGTGTGTTTTGGGAAAGGGGGGTGGGTTTTTTAGGGCGTGAGCAGTGTTTTTTGGGGGTATTTTTGGCACTTGGCATTCTGGTGTTTCTTTTGGCTTTGGGGTCACTCCAAATTTGTTTTTGGGGCCAGTTTTGGTGTTTTTGTGACTTTTTGGGGCGTTTTTTATACTGCGGACCCAAGGGGGGTGTGGGACCAATGGGGCGTTTTTGGGGTTTTTTGGGGTCCCTATGGGGCACTTCCGGTGACCTTTGACCCCCAAGAGGGGTCTCGTTGACCTCTAGCCTGGGTCACTTCCGGTCACTTTCTAGCGATTAGGGCGCCCTCTGGGGGCACTTTTGTGCGTGACCTTTAGGACGTTTTTTGGGGTCTCTAGGGGGTCACTTCCGGTGACCTTTGACCCCAAGAGGGGTCTCGTTGACCTCTAGCCTGGGGTCACTTCCGGTCACTTTCTAGCGATTAGGGCGCCCTCTGGGGGCACTTTTGGGCGTGACCTTTAGGGCGTTTTTTTGGGGGTCTCTAGGGGGTCACTTCCGGTGACCTTTGACCCCAAGAGGGGTCTCGTTGACCTCTAGCCTGGGGTCACTTCCGGTCACTTTCTAGCGATTAGGGCGCCCTCTGGGGGCACTTTTGTGCGTGACCTTTAGGACGTTTTTTGGGGGTCTCTAGGGGGTCACTTCCGGTGACCTTTGACCCCAAGAGGGGTCTCGTTGACCTCTAGCCTGGGGTCACTTCCGGTCACTTTCTAGCGATTAGGGCGCCCTCTGGGGGCTTTTTTTGGTTTTTTAGGGAATTTCTAGTGTTTTTTCGGTATTTTCTGCCTGTCTGTTGGCTTTCCTGCACTATTTTTTTTTATCTATACAGTGGGTCTTTTTGTGGCGGTTAAACCGCTATTCTCCGGGCGGGAAAGTGCTTAATTCCATATTTCCTTTGTTCTGTGGCTTTCTGGGAGTTTTAGAGTGTGTCTCTTACACTTTGGCACTGTCCAGTCACTCTGCTCTTAACAAATGCAAATGGCGGCGTGTTTTTGGGCTCCATGGGGGAATTTTTGCAGCTTTTCGTTCCTGGTTTCTTCTGGGGCTATTCCTAGGGCGTTTTTTGGCTACATTTCGTTAGTTTGGGTCGAATGGAGAACTAGGGGTGTGTTTTGGGAAAGGGGGGTGGGTTTTTTAGGGCGTGAGCAGTGTTTTTTGGGGGTATTTTTGGCACTTGGCATTCTGGTGTTTCTTTTGGCTTTGGGGTCACTCCAAATTTGTTTTTGGGGCCAGTTTTGGTGTTTTTGTGACTTTTTGGGGCGTTTTTTATACTGCGGACCCAAGGGGGGTGTGGGACCAATGGGGCGTTTTTGGGGTTTTTTGGGGTCCCTATGGGGCACTTCGGTGACCTTTGACCCCCAAGAGGGGTCTCGTTGACCTCTAGCCTGGGGTCACTTCCGGTCACTTTCTAGCGATTAGGGCGCCCTCTGGGGGCACTTTTGTGCGTGACCTTTAGGACGTTTTTTGGGGTCTCTAGGGGGTCACTTCCGGTGACCTTTGACCCCAAGAGGGGTCTCGTTGACCTCTAGCCTGGGGTCACTTCCGGTCACTTTCTAGCGATTAGGGCGCCCTCTGGGGGCACTTTTGGGCGTGACCTTTAGGGCGTTTTTTGGGGGTCTCTAGGGGGTCACTTCCGGTGACCTTTGACCCCAAGAGGGGTCTCGTTGACCTCTAGCCTGGGGTCACTTCCGGTCACTTTCTAGCGATTAGGGCGCCCTCTGGGGGCACTTTTGTGCGTGACCTTTAGGACGTTTTTTGGGGGTCTCTAGGGGGTCACTTCCGGTGACCTTTGACCCCAAGAGGGGTCTCGTTGACCTCTAGCCTGGGGTCACTTCCGGTCACTTTCTAGCGATTAGGGCGCCCTCTGGGGGCTTTTTTTGGTTTTTTAGGGAATTTCTAGTGTTTTTTCGGTATTTTCTGCCTGTCTGTTGGCTTTCCTGCACTATTTTTTTTTTATCTATACAGTGGGTCTTTTTGTGGCGGTTAAACCGCTATTCTCCGGGCGGGAAAGTGCTTAATTCCATATTTCCTTTGTTCTGTGGCTTTCTGGGAGTTTTAGAGTGTGTCTCTTACACTTTGGCACTGTCCAGTCACTCTGCTCTTAACAAATGCAAATGGCGGCGTGTTTTTGGGCTCCATGGGGGAATTTTTGCAGCTTTTCGTTCCTGGTTTCTTCTGGGGCTATTCCTAGGGCGTTTTTTGGCTACATTTCGTTAGTTTGGGTCGAATGGAGAACTAGGGGTGTGTTTTGGGAAAGGGGGGTGGGTTTTTTAGGGCGTGAGCAGTGTTTTTTGGGGGTATTTTTGGCACTTGGCATTCTGGTGTTTCTTTTGGCTTTGGGGTCACTCCAAATTTGTTTTTGGGGCCAGTTTTGGTGTTTTTGTGACTTTTTGGGGCGTTTTTTATACTGCGGACCCAAGGGGGGTGTGGGACCAATGGGGCGTTTTTGGGGTTTTTTGGGGTCCCTATGGGGCACTTCCGGTGACCTTTGACCCCCAAGAGGGGTCTCGTTGACCTCTAGCCTGGGGTCACTTCCGGTCACTTTCTAGCGATTAGGGCGCCCTCTGGGGGCACTTTTGTGCGTGACCTTTAGGACGTTTTTTGGGGTCTCTAGGGGGTCACTTCCGGTGACCTTTGACCCCAAGAGGGGTCTCGTTGACCTCTAGCCTGGGGTCACTTCCGGTCACTTTCTAGCGATTAGGGCGCCCTCTGGGGGCACTTTTGGGCGTGACCTTTAGGGCGTTTTTTGGGGGTCTCTAGGGGGTCACTTCCGGTGACCTTTGACCCCAAGAGGGGTCTCGTTGACCTCTAGCCTGGGGTCACTTCCGGTCACTTTCTAGCGATTAGGGCGCCCTCTGGGGGCACTTTTGTGCGTGACCTTTAGGACGTTTTTTGGGGGTCTCTAGGGGGTCACTTCCGGTGACCTTTGACCCCAAGAGGGGTCTCGTTGACCTCTAGCCTGGGGTCACTTCCGGTCACTTTCTAGCGATTAGGGCGCCCTCTGGGGGCTTTTTTTGGTTTTTTAGGGAATTTCTAGTGTTTTTTCGGTATTTTCTGCCTGTCTGTTGGCTTTCCTGCACTATTTTTTTTTTATCTATACAGTGGGTCTTTTTGTGGCGGTTAAACCGCTATTCTCCGGGCGGGAAAGTGCTTAATTCCATATTTCCTTTGTTCTGTGGCTTTCTGGGAGTTTTAGAGTGTGTCTCTTACACTTTGGCACTGTCCAGTCACTCTGCTCTTAACAAATGCAAATGGCGGCGTGTTTTTGGGCTCCATGGGGGAATTTTTGCAGCTTTTCGTTCCTGGTTTCTTCTGGGGCTATTCCTAGGGCGTTTTTTGGCTACATTTCGTTAGTTTGGGTCGAATGGAGAACTAGGGGTGTGTTTTGGGAAAGGGGGGTGGGTTTTTTAGGGCGTGAGCAGTGTTTTTTGGGGGTATTTTTGGCACTTGGCATTCTGGTGTTTCTTTTGGCTTTGGGGTCACTCCAAATTTGTTTTTGGGGCCAGTTTTGGTGTTTTTGTGACTTTTTGGGGCGTTTTTTATACTGCGGACCCAAGGGGGGTGTGGGACCAATGGGGCGTTTTTGGGGTTTTTTGGGGTCCCTATGGGGCACTTCCGGTGACCTTTGACCCCCAAGAGGGGTCTCGTTGACCTCTAGCCTGGGGTCACTTCCGGTCACTTTCTAGCGATTAGGGCGCCCTCTGGGGGCACTTTTGTGCGTGACCTTTAGGACGTTTTTTGGGGTCTCTAGGGGGTCACTTCCGGTGACCTTTGACCCCAAGAGGGGTCTCGTTGACCTCTAGCCTGGGGTCACTTCCGGTCACTTTCTAGCGATTAGGGCGCCCTCTGGGGGCACTTTTGGGCGTGACCTTTAGGGCGTTTTTGGGGGTCTCTAGGGGGTCACTTCCGGTGACCTTTGACCCCAAGAGGGGTCTCGTTGACCTCTAGCCTGGGGTCACTTCCGGTCACTTTCTAGCGATTAGGGCGCCCTCTGGGGGCTTTTTTTGGTTTTTTAGGGAATTTCTAGTGTTTTTTCGGTATTTTCTGCCTGTCTGTTGGCTTTCCTGCACTATTTTTTTTTTATCTATACAGTGGGTCTTTTTGTGGCGGTTAAACCGCTATTCTCCGGGCGGGAAAGTGCTTAATTCCATATTTCCTTTGTTCTGTGGCTTTCTGGGAGTTTTAGAGTGTGTCTCTTACACTTTGGCACTGTCCAGTCACTCTGCTCTTAACAAATGCAAATGGCGGCGTGTTTTTGGGCTCCATGGGGGAATTTTTGCAGCTTTCGTTCCTGGTTTCTTCTGGGGCTATTCCTAGGGCGTTTTTTGGCTACATTTCGTTAGTTTGGGTCGAATGGAGAACTAGGGGTGTGTTTTGGGAAAGGGGGGTGGGTTTTTTAGGGCGTGAGCAGTGTTTTTTGGGGGTATTTTTGGCACTTGGCATTCTGGTGTTTCTTTTGGCTTTGGGGTCACTCCAAATTTGTTTTTGGGGCCAGTTTTGGTGTTTTTGTGACTTTTTGGGGCGTTTTTTATACTGCGGACCCAAGGGGGGTGTGGGACCAATGGGGCGTTTTTGGGGTTTTTTGGGGTCCCTATGGGGCACTTCCGGTGACCTTTGACCCCCAAGAGGGGTCTCGTTGACCTCTAGCCTGGGGTCACTTCCGGTCACTTTCTAGCGATTAGGGCGCCCTCTGGGGGCACTTTTGTGCGTGACCTTTAGGACGTTTTTTGGGGTCTCTAGGGGGTCACTTCCGGTGACCTTTGACCCCAAGAGGGGTCTCGTTGACCTCTAGCCTGGGGTCACTTCCGGTCACTTTCTAGCGATTAGGGCGCCCTCTGGGGGCACTTTTGGGCGTGACCTTTAGGGCGTTTTTTGGGGGTCTCTAGGGGGTCACTTCCGGTGACCTTTGACCCCAAGAGGGGTCTCGTTGACCTCTAGCCTGGGGTCACTTCCGGTCACTTTCTAGCGATTAGGGCGCCCTCTGGGGGCACTTTTGTGCGTGACCTTTAGGACGTTTTTTGGGGGTCTCTAGGGGGTCACTTCCGGTGACCTTTGACCCCAAGAGGGGTCTCGTTGACCTCTAGCCTGGGGTCACTTCCGGTCACTTTCTAGCGATTAGGGCGCCCTCTGGGGGCTTTTTTTGGTTTTTTAGGGAATTTCTAGTGTTTTTTCGGTATTTTCTGCCTGTCTGTTGGCTTTCCTGCACTATTTTTTTTTTATCTATACAGTGGGTCTTTTTGTGGCGGTTAAACCGCTATTCTCCGGGCGGGAAAGTGCTTAATTCCATATTTCCTTTGTTCTGTGGCTTTCTGGGAGTTTTAGAGTGTGTCTCTTACACTTTGGCACTGTCCAGTCACTCTGCTCTTAACAAATGCAAATGGCGGCGTGTTTTTGGGCTCCATGGGGGAATTTTTGCAGCTTTTCTCGTTCCTGGTTTCTTCTGGGGCTATTCCTAGGGCGTTTTTTGGCTACATTTCGTTAGTTTGGGTCGAATGGAGAACTAGGGGTGTGTTTTGGGAAAGGGGGGTGGGTTTTTTAGGGCGTGAGCAGTGTTTTTTGGGGGTATTTTTGGCACTTGGCATTCTGGTGTTTCTTTTGGCTTTGGGGTCACTCCAAATTTGTTTTTGGGGCCAGTTTTGGTGTTTTTGTGACTTTTTGGGGCGTTTTTTATACTGCGGACCCAAGGGGGGTGTGGGACCAATGGGGCGTTTTTGGGGTTTTTTGGGGTCCCTATGGGGCACTTCCGGTGACCTTTGACCCCCAAGAGGGGTCTCGTTGACCTCTAGCCTGGGGTCACTTCCGGTCACTTTCTAGCGATTAGGGCGCCCTCTGGGGGCACTTTTGTGCGTGACCTTTAGGACGTTTTTTGGGGTCTCTAGGGGGTCACTTCCGGTGACCTTTGACCCCAAGAGGGGTCTCGTTGACCTCTAGCCTGGGGTCACTTCCGGTCACTTTCTAGCGATTAGGGCGCCCTCTGGGGGCACTTTTGGGCGTGACCTTTAGGGCGTTTTTTGGGGGTCTCTAGGGGGTCACTTCCGGTGACCTTTGACCCCAAGAGGGGTCTCGTTGACCTCTAGCCTGGGGTCACTTCCGGTCACTTTCTAGCGATTAGGGCGCCCTCTGGGGGCACTTTTGTGCGTGACCTTTAGGACGTTTTTTGGGGGTCTCTAGGGGGTCACTTCCGGTGACCTTTGACCCCAAGAGGGGTCTCGTTGACCTCTAGCCTGGGGTCACTTCCGGTCACTTTCTAGCGATTAGGGCGCCCTCTGGGGGCACTTTTGGGCGTGACCTTTAGGGCGTTTTTTGGGGGTCTCTAGGGGGTCACTTCCGGTGACCTTTGACCCCAAGAGGGGTCTCGTTGACCTCTAGTCTGGGGTCACTTCCGGTCACTTTCTAGCGATTAGGGCGCCCTCTGGGGGCTTTTTTTGGATTTTTAGGTAATTTCCTACTGTTTTTCGGTATTTTGCGCCTGTCTGTTGGCTTTCCTGCACTATTTTTTTTTTTATCTATACAGTGGGTCTGTTTGTGGCGGTTAAACCGCTATTTTGCGGGCGGGAAAGTGCTTAATTCAATATTTCCTTTGTTCTGTGGCTTTCTGGGACTTTTACAGTGTGTCTCTTACACTTTGGCACTGTCTGGTCACTCTGCTCTTAACAAATGCAAATGGCGGCGTGTTTTTGGGCTCCATGGGGGAATTTTTGCAGCTTTTCGTTCCTGGTTTCTTCTGGGGCTATTCCTAGGGCGTTTTTTGGCTACATTTCGTTAGTTTGGGTCGAATGGAGAACTAGGGGTGTGTTTTGGGAAAGGGGGGTGGGTTTTTTAGGGCGTGAGCAGTGTTTTTTGGGGGTATTTTTGGCACTTGGCATTCTGGTGTTTCTTTTGGCTTTGGGGTCACTCCAAATTTGTTTTTGGGGCCAGTTTTGGTGTTTTTGTGACTTTTTGGGGCGTTTTTTATACTGCGGACCCAAGGGGGGTGTGGGACCAATGGGGCGTTTTTGGGGTTTTTTGGGGTCCCTATGGGGCACTTCCGGTGACCTTTGACCCCCAAGAGGGGTCTCGTTGACCTCTAGCCTGGGGTCACTTCCGGTCACTTTCTAGCGATTAGGGCGCCCTCTGGGGGCACTTTTGTGCGTGACCTTTAGGACGTTTTTTGGGGTCTCTAGGGGGTCACTTCCGGTGACCTTTGACCCCAAGAGGGGTCTCGTTGACCTCTAGCCTGGGGTCACTTCCGGTCACTTTCTAGCGATTAGGGCGCCCTCTGGGGGCACTTTTGGGCGTGACCTTTAGGGCGTTTTTTGGGGGTCTCTAGGGGGTCACTTCCGGTGACCTTTGACCCCAAGAGGGGTCTCGTTGACCTCTAGCCTGGGGTCACTTCCGGTCACTTTCTAGCGATTAGGGCGCCCTCTGGGGGCACTTTTGTGCGTGACCTTTAGGACGTTTTTTGGGGGTCTCTAGGGGGTCACTTCCGGTGACCTTTGACCCCAAGAGGGGTCTCGTTGACCTCTAGCCTGGGGTCACTTCCGGTCACTTTCTAGCGATTAGGGCGCCCTCTGGGGGCTTTTTTTGGTTTTTTAGGGAATTTCTAGTGTTTTTTCGGTATTTTCTGCCTGTCTGTTGGCTTTCCTGCACTATTTTTTTTTTATCTATACAGTGGGTCTTTTTGTGGCGGTTAAACCGCTATTCTCCGGGCGGGAAAGTGCTTAATTCCATATTTCCTTTGTTCTGTGGCTTTCTGGGAGTTTTAGAGTGTGTCTCTTACACTTTGGCACTGTCCAGTCACTCTGCTCTTAACAAATGCAAATGGCGGCGTGTTTTTGGGCTCCATGGGGGAATTTTTGCAGCTTTTCGTTCCTGGTTTCTTCTGGGGCTATTCCTAGGGCGTTTTTTGGCTACATTTCGTTAGTTTGGGTCGAATGGAGAACTAGGGGTGTGTTTTGGGAAAGGGGGGTGGGTTTTTTAGGGCGTGAGCAGTGTTTTTTGGGGGTATTTTTGGCACTTGGCATTCTGGTGTTTCTTTTGGCTTTGGGGTCACTCCAAATTTGTTTTTGGGGCCAGTTTTGGTGTTTTTGTGACTTTTTGGGGCGTTTTTTATACTGCGGACCCAAGGGGGGTGTGGGACCAATGGGGCGTTTTTGGGGTTTTTTGGGGTCCCTATGGGGCACTTCCGGTGACCTTTGACCCCCAAGAGGGGTCTCGTTGACCTCTAGCCTGGGGTCACTTCCGGTCACTTTCTAGCGATTAGGGCGCCCTCTGGGGGCACTTTTGTGCGTGACCTTTAGGACGTTTTTTGGGGTCTCTAGGGGGTCACTTCCGGTGACCTTTGACCCCAAGAGGGGTCTCGTTGACCTCTAGCCTGGGGTCACTTCCGGTCACTTTCTAGCGATTAGGGCGCCCTCTGGGGGCACTTTTGGGCGTGACCTTTAGGGCGTTTTTTGGGGGTCTCTAGGGGGTCACTTCCGGTGACCTTTGACCCCAAGAGGGGTCTCGTTGACCTCTAGCCTGGGGTCACTTCCGGTCACTTTCTAGCGATTAGGGCGCCCTCTGGGGGCTTTTTTTGGTTTTTTAGGGAATTTCTAGTGTTTTTTCGGTATTTTCTGCCTGTCTGTTGGCTTTCCTGCACTATTTTTTTTTTATCTATACAGTGGGTCTTTTTGTGGCGGTTAAACCGCTATTCTCCGGGCGGGAAAGTGCTTAATTCCATATTTCCTTTGTTCTGTGGCTTTCTGGGAGTTTTAGAGTGTGTCTCTTACACTTTGGCACTGTCCAGTCACTCTGCTCTTAACAAATGCAAATGGCGGCGTGTTTTTGGGCTCCATGGGGGAATTTTTGCAGCTTTTCGTTCCTGGTTTCTTCTGGGGCTATTCCTAGGGCGTTTTTTGGCTACATTTCGTTAGTTTGGGTCGAATGGAGAACTAGGGGTGTGTTTTGGGAAAGGGGGGTGGGTTTTTTAGGGCGTGAGCAGTGTTTTTTGGGGGTATTTTTGGCACTTGGCATTCTGGTGTTTCTTTTGGCTTTGGGGTCACTCCAAATTTGTTTTTGGGGCCAGTTTTGGTGTTTTTGTGACTTTTTGGGGCGTTTTTTATACTGCGGACCCAAGGGGGGTGTGGGACCAATGGGGCGTTTTTGGGGTTTTTTGGGGTCCCTATGGGGCACTTCCGGTGACCTTTGACCCCCAAGAGGGGTCTCGTTGACCTCTAGCCTGGGGTCACTTCCGGTCACTTTCTAGCGATTAGGGCGCCCTCTGGGGGCACTTTTGTGCGTGACCTTTAGGACGTTTTTTGGGGTCTCTAGGGGGTCACTTCCGGTGACCTTTGACCCCAAGAGGGGTCTCGTTGACCTCTAGCCTGGGGTCACTTCCGGTCACTTTCTAGCGATTAGGGCGCCCTCTGGGGGCACTTTTGGGCGTGACCTTTAGGGCGTTTTTTGGGGGTCTCTAGGGGGTCACTTCCGGTGACCTTTGACCCCAAGAGGGGTCTCGTTGACCTCTAGCCTGGGGTCACTTCCGGTCACTTTCTAGCGATTAGGGCGCCCTCTGGGGGCACTTTTGTGCGTGACCTTTAGGACGTTTTTTGGGGGTCTCTAGGGGGTCACTTCCGGTGACCTTTGACCCCAAGAGGGGTCTCGTTGACCTCTAGCCTGGGGTCACTTCCGGTCACTTTCTAGCGATTAGGGCGCCCTCTGGGGGCTTTTTTTGGTTTTTTAGGGAATTTCTAGTGTTTTTTCGGTATTTTCTGCCTGTCTGTTGGCTTTCCTGCACTATTTTTTTTTTATCTATACAGTGGGTCTTTTTGTGGCGGTTAAACCGCTATTCTCCGGGCGGGAAAGTGCTTAATTCCATATTTCCTTTGTTCTGTGGCTTTCTGGGAGTTTTAGAGTGTGTCTCTTACACTTTGGCACTGTCCAGTCACTCTGCTCTTAACAAATGCAAATGGCGGCGTGTTTTTGGGCTCCATGGGGGAATTTTTGCAGCTTTTCGTTCCTGGTTTCTTCTGGGGCTATTCCTAGGGCGTTTTTTGGCTACATTTCGTTAGTTTGGGTCGAATGGAGAACTAGGGGTGTGTTTTGGGAAAGGGGGGTGGGTTTTTTAGGGCGTGAGCAGTGTTTTTTGGGGGTATTTTTGGCACTTGGCATTCTGGTGTTTCTTTTGGCTTTGGGGTCACTCCAAATTTGTTTTTGGGGCCAGTTTTGGTGTTTTTGTGACTTTTTGGGGCGTTTTTTATACTGCGGACCCAAGGGGGGTGTGGGACCAATGGGGCGTTTTTGGGGTTTTTTGGGGTCCCTATGGGGCACTTCCGGTGACCTTTGACCCCCAAGAGGGGTCTCGTTGACCTCTAGCCTGGGGTCACTTCCGGTCACTTTCTAGCGATTAGGGCGCCCTCTGGGGGCACTTTTGTGCGTGACCTTTAGGACGTTTTTTGGGGTCTCTAGGGGGTCACTTCCGGTGACCTTTGACCCCAAGAGGGGTCTCGTTGACCTCTAGCCTGGGGTCACTTCCGGTCACTTTCTAGCGATTAGGGCGCCCTCTGGGGGCACTTTTGGGCGTGACCTTTAGGGCGTTTTTTGGGGGTCTCTAGGGGGTCACTTCCGGTGACCTTTGACCCCAAGAGGGGTCTCGTTGACCTCTAGCCTGGGGTCACTTCCGGTCACTTTCTAGCGATTAGGGCGCCCTCTGGGGGCACTTTTGTGCGTGACCTTTAGGACGTTTTTTGGGGGTCTCTAGGGGGTCACTTCCGGTGACCTTTGACCCCAAGAGGGGTCTCGTTGACCTCTAGCCTGGGGTCACTTCCGGTCACTTTCTAGCGATTAGGGCGCCCTCTGGGGGCTTTTTTTGGTTTTTTAGGGAATTTCTAGTGTTTTTTCGGTATTTTCTGCCTGTCTGTTGGCTTTCCTGCACTATTTTTTTTTTATCTATACAGTGGGTCTTTTTGTGGCGGTTAAACCGCTATTCTCCGGGCGGGAAAGTGCTTAATTCCATATTTCCTTTGTTCTGTGGCTTTCTGGGAGTTTTAGAGTGTGTCTCTTACACTTTGGCACTGTCCAGTCACTCTGCTCTTAACAAATGCAAATGGCGGCGTGTTTTTGGGCTCCATGGGGGAATTTTTGCAGCTTTTCGTTCCTGGTTTCTTCTGGGGCTATTCCTAGGGCGTTTTTTGGCTACATTTCGTTAGTTTGGGTCGAATGGAGAACTAGGGGTGTGTTTTGGGAAAGGGGGGTGGGTTTTTTAGGGCGTGAGCAGTGTTTTTTGGGGGTATTTTTGGCACTTGGCATTCTGGTGTTTCTTTTGGCTTTGGGGTCACTCCAAATTTGTTTTTGGGGCCAGTTTTGGTGTTTTTGTGACTTTTTGGGGCGTTTTTTATACTGCGGACCCAAGGGGGGTGTGGGACCAATGGGGCGTTTTTGGGGTTTTTTGGGGTCCCTATGGGGCACTTCCGGTGACCTTTGACCCCCAAGAGGGGTCTCGTTGACCTCTAGCCTGGGGTCACTTCCGGTCACTTTCTAGCGATTAGGGCGCCCTCTGGGGGCACTTTTGTGCGTGACCTTTAGGACGTTTTTTGGGGTCTCTAGGGGGTCACTTCCGGTGACCTTTGACCCCAAGAGGGGTCTCGTTGACCTCTAGCCTGGGGTCACTTCCGGTCACTTTCTAGCGATTAGGGCGCCCTCTGGGGGCACTTTTGGGCGTGACCTTTAGGGCGTTTTTTGGGGGTCTCTAGGGGGTCACTTCCGGTGACCTTTGACCCCAAGAGGGGTCTCGTTGACCTCTAGCCTGGGGTCACTTCCGGTCACTTTCTAGCGATTAGGGCGCCCTCTGGGGGCACTTTTGTGCGTGACCTTTAGGACGTTTTTTGGGGGTCTCTAGGGGGTCACTTCCGGTGACCTTTGACCCCAAGAGGGGTCTCGTTGACCTCTAGCCTGGGGTCACTTCCGGTCACTTTCTAGCGATTAGGGCGCCCTCTGGGGGCTTTTTTTGGTTTTTTAGGGAATTTCTAGTGTTTTTTCGGTATTTTCTGCCTGTCTGTTGGCTTTCCTGCACTATTTTTTTTTTATCTATACAGTGGGTCTTTTTGTGGCGGTTAAACCGCTATTCTCCGGGCGGGAAAGTGCTTAATTCCATATTTCCTTTGTTCTGTGGCTTTCTGGGAGTTTTAGAGTGTGTCTCTTACACTTTGGCACTGTCCAGTCACTCTGCTCTTAACAAATGCAAATGGCGGCGTGTTTTTGGGCTCCATGGGGGAATTTTTGCAGCTTTTCGTTCCTGGTTTCTTCTGGGGCTATTCCTAGGGCGTTTTTTGGCTACATTTCGTTAGTTTGGGTCGAATGGAGAACTAGGGGTGTGTTTTGGGAAAGGGGGGTGGGTTTTTTAGGGCGTGAGCAGTGTTTTTTGGGGGTATTTTTGGCACTTGGCATTCTGGTGTTTCTTTTGGCTTTGGGGTCACTCCAAATTTGTTTTTGGGGCCAGTTTTGGTGTTTTTGTGACTTTTTGGGGCGTTTTTTATACTGCGGACCCAAGGGGGGTGTGGGACCAATGGGGCGTTTTTGGGGTTTTTTGGGGTCCCTATGGGGCACTTCCGGTGACCTTTGACCCCCAAGAGGGGTCTCGTTGACCTCTAGCCTGGGGTCACTTCCGGTCACTTTCTAGCGATTAGGGCGCCCTCTGGGGGCACTTTTGTGCGTGACCTTTAGGACGTTTTTTGGGGTCTCTAGGGGGTCACTTCCGGTGACCTTTGACCCCAAGAGGGGTCTCGTTGACCTCTAGCCTGGGGTCACTTCCGGTCACTTTCTAGCGATTAGGGCGCCCTCTGGGGGCACTTTTGGGCGTGACCTTTAGGGCGTTTTTTGGGGGTCTCTAGGGGGTCACTTCCGGTGACCTTTGACCCCAAGAGGGGTCTCGTTGACCTCTAGCCTGGGGTCACTTCCGGTCACTTTCTAGCGATTAGGGCGCCCTCTGGGGGCTTTTTTTGGTTTTTTAGGGAATTTCTAGTGTTTTTTCGGTATTTTCTGCCTGTCTGTTGGCTTTCCTGCACTATTTTTTTTTTATCTATACAGTGGGTCTTTTTGTGGCGGTTAAACCGCTATTCTCCGGCGGGAAAGTGCTTAATTCCATATTTCCTTTGTTCTGTGGCTTTCTGGGAGTTTTAGAGTGTGTCTCTTACACTTTGGCACTGTCCAGTCACTCTGCTCTTAACAAATGCAAATGGCGGCGTGTTTTTGGGCTCCATGGGGGAATTTTTGCAGCTTTTCGTTCCTGGTTTCTTCTGGGGCTATTCCTAGGGCGTTTTTTGGCTACATTTCGTTAGTTTGGGTCGAATGGAGAACTAGGGGTGTGTTTTGGGAAAGGGGGGTGGGTTTTTTAGGGCGTGAGCAGTGTTTTTTGGGGGTATTTTTGGCACTTGGCATTCTGGTGTTTCTTTTGGCTTTGGGGTCACTCCAAATTTGTTTTTGGGGCCAGTTTTGGTGTTTTTGTGACTTTTTGGGGCGTTTTTTATACTGCGGACCCAAGGGGGGTGTGGGACCAATGGGGCGTTTTTGGGGTTTTTTGGGGTCCCTATGGGGCACTTCCGGTGACCTTTGACCCCCAAGAGGGGTCTCGTTGACCTCTAGCCTGGGGTCACTTCCGGTCACTTTCTAGCGATTAGGGCGCCCTCTGGGGGCACTTTTGTGCGTGACCTTTAGGACGTTTTTTGGGGTCTCTAGGGGGTCACTTCCGGTGACCTTTGACCCCAAGAGGGGTCTCGTTGACCTCTAGCCTGGGGTCACTTCCGGTCACTTTCTAGCGATTAGGGCGCCCTCTGGGGGCACTTTTGGGCGTGACCTTTAGGGCGTTTTTTGGGGGTCTCTAGGGGGTCACTTCCGGTGACCTTTGACCCCAAGAGGGGTCTCGTTGACCTCTAGCCTGGGGTCACTTCCGGTCACTTTCTAGCGATTAGGGCGCCCTCTGGGGGCACTTTTGTGCGTGACCTTTAGGACGTTTTTTGGGGGTCTCTAGGGGGTCACTTCCGGTGACCTTTGACCCCAAGAGGGGTCTCGTTGACCTCTAGCCTGGGTCACTTCCGGTCACTTTCTAGCGATTAGGGCGCCCTCTGGGGGCTTTTTTTGGTTTTTTAGGGAATTTCTAGTGTTTTTTCGGTATTTTCTGCCTGTCTGTTGGCTTTCCTGCACTATTTTTTTTTTTATCTATACAGTGGGTCTTTTTGTGGCGGTTAAACCGCTATTCTCCGGGCGGGAAAGTGCTTAATTCCATATTTCCTTTGTTCTGTGGCTTTCTGGGAGTTTTAGAGTGTGTCTCTTACACTTTGGCACTGTCCAGTCACTCTGCTCTTAACAAATGCAAATGGCGGCGTGTTTTTGGGCTCCATGGGGGAATTTTTGCAGCTTTTCGTTCCTGGTTTCTTCTGGGGCTATTCCTAGGGCGTTTTTTGGCTACATTTCGTTAGTTTGGGTCGAATGGAGAACTAGGGGTGTGTTTTGGGAAAGGGGGGTGGGTTTTTTAGGGCGTGAGCAGTGTTTTTTGGGGTATTTTTGGCACTTGGCATTCTGGTGTTTCTTTTGGCTTTGGGGTCACTCCAAATTTGTTTTTGGGGCCAGTTTTGGTGTTTTTGTGACTTTTTGGGGCGTTTTTTATACTGCGGACCCAAGGGGGGTGTGGGACCAATGGGGCGTTTTTGGGGTTTTTTGGGGTCCCTATGGGGCACTTCCGGTGACCTTTGACCCCCAAGAGGGGTCTCGTTGACCTCTAGCCTGGGGTCACTTCCGGTCACTTTCTAGCGATTAGGGCGCCCTCTGGGGGCACTTTTGTGCGTGACCTTTAGGACGTTTTTTGGGGTCTCTAGGGGGTCACTTCCGGTGACCTTTGACCCCAAGAGGGGTCTCGTTGACCTCTAGCCTGGGGTCACTTCCGGTCACTTTCTAGCGATTAGGGCGCCCTCTGGGGGCACTTTTGGGCGTGACCTTTAGGGCGTTTTTTGGGGGTCTCTAGGGGGTCACTTCCGGTGACCTTTGACCCCAAGAGGGGTCTCGTTGACCTCTAGCCTGGGGTCACTTCCGGTCACTTTCTAGCGATTAGGGCGCCCTCTGGGGGCACTTTTGTGCGTGACCTTTAGGACGTTTTTTGGGGGTCTCTAGGGGGTCACTTCCGGTGACCTTTGACCCCAAGAGGGGTCTCGTTGACCTCTAGCCTGGGGTCACTTCCGGTCACTTTCTAGCGATTAGGGCGCCCTCTGGGGGCACTTTTGGGCGTGACCTTTAGGGCGTTTTTTGGGGGTCTCTAGGGGGTCACTTCCGGTGACCTTTGACCCCAAGAGGGGTCTCGTTGACCTCTAGTCTGGGGTCACTTCCGGTCACTTTCTAGCGATTAGGGCGCCCTCTGGGGGCTTTTTTTGGATTTTTAGGTAATTTCCTACTGTTTTTCGGTATTTTGCGCCTGTCTGTTGGCTTTCCTGCACTATTTTTTTTTTTATCTATACAGTGGGTCTGTTTGTGGCGGTTAAACCGCTATTTTGCGGGCGGGAAAGTGCTTAATTCAATATTTCCTTTGTTCTGTGGCTTTCTGGGACTTTTACAGTGTGTCTCTTACACTTTGGCACTGTCTGGTCACTCTGCTCTTAACAAATGCAAATGGCGGCGTGTTTTTGGGCTCCATGGGGGAATTTTTGCAGCTTTTCGTTCCTGGTTTCTTCTGGGGCTATTCCTAGGGCGTTTTTTGGCTACATTTCGTTAGTTTGGGTCGAATGGAGAACTAGGGGTGTGTTTTGGGAAAGGGGGGTGGGT
>JAWZYU010000342.1:0-100000 GCA_038380435.1 Ryuthela nishihirai | reverse complement strand
AACCCAAAAGTAATTATATATGATGTGCCCTCCAATATGACCTTTGCAGATATGAAGACCAGTATCCTTGAACAGAATGATGTAGTAGATGAAGAAGACGGTATGATATTCAGATTTGCTCACAAATCTGAAGGTGTACACCACGTTGTTATGGAAACCAAGCCCAGTACCTTCTGCTCACTCATGAGGAAAGGCAAGCTTAATATAGAATGGTCTAGACATAATGTTAAGGAATATATAGTACCAATGAAATGTTTTAGATGTTACCAGTATGGACATTTACAGAGCAGGTGCCCTATGAAGGAGACGGAACAGATCTGTTCCAACTGTGCAGGATCCCACTCTTTCCGAGAGTGCCCCACCCACGAGAGGAAATGCATTAACTGTATTTGCTCGAACGAGCGATACAAGACTGCACACAACGTATCACATGGAGCCATGGACAATGCGTGTCCCAGCTACTTACGAGAACTAGATCGCCTTCGATCCCGTATCGACTATGGCTAGTTCTCTCCTTTCTAATTGGTCTTTTTTTCAGGTTAATTTAAATAAGTCAAAAGCTGCGACAGCAAACATCAAAGTAGTCCTCGACCACATAAAACCAGATATCAATCCTGAAATTCTGTGCATTCAAGAACCGTACATCAGCAAAGGAAAGATAGCAGGCCTGCCTCTACACTGGAAAACGGCACACAACGACAATGGGAAGGTAGGTATAGTCGCGACGACGAACGACATAGATTTTGCGATAATTAGTGCGAGTACCAACATAGTTGCGATCGAAGCTAGGGACGCGATTAACAGTGTAATTATTATTTCGGTTTATTTTCCGCCTTCTGAAGATCTTATAATACACCTTGAAAACCTGGAACAATTAATAAGAAGACACAGCAACAAGAAAATTCTAATCAACGGAGACTTTAACTCAAAACACACCATGTGGGGGAACCCATCAACAGATGGAAAAGGAGAAGAAGTCATGGCATTCATCCTAAGAAATAATCTAAGAATACTGAATGACAGACATTCACCCCCCACCTTCGAAACAATAAATGGGAAAAGTTGGATAGACTTAACGATTACCAGCGAAAATCTGGAAGACGAGGTAAACAAATGGGAAGTCTTAGAAGAAGATTCGTTAAGTGATCATAAATATATAATTACCACCATGGGAGTAAGGCAAAAAACATCTATAGCCCAACGTTACAAGCTAACACACAAAGGACTGATAAAAATAGCCCAAGATATTAAGAAACAGGAATCCAACATAGAAGAAAAATTAAGGAATATTAAAACTATAGACGAATTAGATAATTTTGTTCATTACCTTATGGATACTATATCAGAAACAACTGGAAAGCACCTCAAAGAAAAGGGAACGGAAAAAAAAAAGGGTGTCCCATGGTGGAATACAGAACTGAATATAGAAAGAAAAAAATTAAACGCTCTGAGACGAAGATATCAAAAAACAAGCGGGCAAGAGAGAGAAATCAGGAAGGTTGAATATAAGAAACAAGCAGCAAAATATAGAAGATTATTACATTTTAACAGGAAAAATTCATGGAACAGATTCTGTGATGAAATTTCCAAACAAAATCCTTTCTCCCTTTCATACAGGATTGCTAGGAAAATAATCGGAAACACTCTACAAATTTCGGCCTTAGAAACAGAAGATAATAGACGAATAGAAAATTATGAAGATATAATCAAAACAATATTGAAAGAATTATTTATAACAGACAATATAGAAGAAGACTCAGAGGAACACAAATTCATCAGAGAACAGATGAAAATCAAATACAACAATACGTCTGATGTCGCATTCACTCGGCAAGAAATATTAGAAATTATAAAGACAATGCCGAAAAACAAAGCCCCAGGACTGGACAGAATAAATATGGAAATTATAGAAGCCATCCACAACGCAGTTCCACATATATTACACAATCTATTAAACTTGTGCCTATCATTGGGACACTTTCCGACAGCATGGAAAACAGCTAGAGTCATCCTATTTAATAAGCCAGGAAAGGACAGAAGTAAGCCACAATCATTCAGGCCAATTTGCCTTCTCACATCTCTCAGCAAGGTACTGGACAAGCTAATTACAAGAAGATTATATTATCATCTATCCAAGACGAACAGTTTGCATCCCGAACAATTTGGATTCAGATCAGATAAATCATGTAACATGGCATTAAGTAAATTATATAAAAAAATACAAGAAAATAAGACTAACAAAAAGCATACAGCAATCATCTCTTTAGACGTTAGTGGGGCCTTTGATCGAGTCTGGTGGATCGCTATTCTCCATGAACTGAGAAGAAATCATTGTCCAGAAAATATCTATAACGTAATTGAAAGTTATTTTACAGAAAGAAGCATAAAGTTTATTTCTAACACTTTTGAACACTCAAAGAAAATTTCAAGAGGATGCCCTCAGGGATCGTGTTCTGGTCCATTGTTTTGGAACATGATTATGGACCAGGCTTTGTCAATGGACTTCCCAGCTGATGTGAAAGTGCAAGCCTATGCCGATGACCTTTTGGTGATAATAGGAGCGAAAACAAGAAGAGAACTGGAAGACTTAGGAAAACTAGCTATAGGAAAATTAAATGAATGGACCAAGAAAAACAAATTAACATTCAGTATTGAAAAAAGCCAAGTAATGACAATTGCCTTACATAAGAGGATGACACGCCCACCAACATTTAAATTAGGAACGCAAACCATTAAAAACGTCTCAGAAATAAAAATATTAGGAGTTCTAGTCGACGATCAATTAAAGTTCTACAAGCATTTTCAGGCAGTCAGAGATCGCGTTAGTGACGTCATGTACAGCCTCTTAGGAATAGGACGGGATCTGTATGATAAAAGGAGAAATATATTGAAAGACATTTACAAAAAAAGCTTAGAAAGAATTATCTTATATGGCCATGGAATCTGGGGTTATCGACTCGAGCAAGACAAGAAACTAGGAAGTTACATTCTCAGTGCTCAACGCCAGCCAGCGCTCCTTATCAGTAGGGCTTATAGAACAATAGCCACGGAAACTGCGTTAATCCTCGGGGCCCTAATCCCAGCGCAGCTAAAAGCAAAGGAGGAATTCCATTTATTTAAGGTCAAGACATTAAGGGAGGACACAGAATTCTTTGAATACCTTATTAGGGAGTTGGAAATAGAGAAACTAGAAGATCAATGGCAAGTGCATCCAGCTCATAAGACTGTAATAAATTATGACAAGGATCCTCCCACAGGAGAAGAAATAGAAATATTTACGGATGGCTCTAAGGAGGAACATAGAGTTGGTGCGGCTTTTATAGTAATGAGCTCAAGAAAAGTAATTCACTCAGAAAAATATAGACTGACAGATAATACAAACAATTACCAAGCTGAAACTATAGCTATTTTAAAGGCGCTACAATTCGAAAAAAATATTACAGAAACAGGGGATATAAAAATATATAGTGATTCACTTTCCGCCCTTCAGGCTCTAGGAAACAGTCAGAACAGGGATAAAATATTAAATGAAATTAAAAGGCAATATATAAGAATTAAAAACAGAAGAAACATTACATTCCATTGGATAAAAGCTCATGTAGGACATGAAGGAAATGAAATAGCTGATCAAAATGCCAAAAGCGCAACAAAAATAGACAATGTCACTGTTAATATCCCATTGCCACTTAGTTATGTGAAAATGAAATTCAGGAAAAAAATATTAGAAGAATGGCAAACTTTATGGAACACTAGTGAAAAGGGTAGGACACTCTTTGAATATATTAAAGTAGCCAAGGAATCGAACAAATATTTCAATCACTACGCAAATCAAATCCTGACTGGACATGGGAAATTTCCGGAATATTTTGCGAGAATACAGAAAACGAATAATTCTCTCTGCAGATGTGGAAGGCTAGGGGACAGTTGACACTACCTATCGGAATGTAATATATTAAAGCTTAAAGATCAACTGAAACAAGTTAATCATGAAACCCAAGATTACAAGAATATAACAAGTCAAGAAAATATTTCAATTATTACTAAAGCCATGAAATTTTTAACAGAACATCCAGAAGACTTCTTTCCAGCCGTTATCCCTTAGTTTATCTTTTTTTTTTTTTCTTTCTCAACACGTTGTAGTCGGCAGGCGCAAAAAAAAAAGGAAAAAAAAAGGAACGAGAAAAAATAAAATTCTGGTAAAAAATAATTTTTTTTTCTTTTCATATTTTTTTTTCTTTTCATATTTTTTTTCTTTTTTATTTATTGTCTATTTTTATATTACCACACTATTTTTTTTCTCTTCCTCTTCTAAAAGTTTTTTTTTTAGTATCAGAAATAAAATTATTTTTTTCACTTTTTTTTGTTTTGTTATTTTTTTCTATCAAACTTTTTTTTAATGATTTTTTTTTTTGCATTTTTTTTTATGATTTTTCTTTCTCCATTTTTTCTACCATAATATATATATTTTTTGTATTTTTTTTTTCGTATCAAAAAAGAAAAACAATTTTTTTTTTTTTTATGATTTTTTTTCCCCTTTTTGTTTTCCTTCATCTTCCAATTTAACTATATAATTTTATATGTTTGTGTTGTGCTGTCTTGAGTAAAAAAAAAAATAAAAACCCCCAAGGGGACGACAAAAAAAATATTAAAATTTTATAAAACAATATAAATATCTCTTGATGTGTGTATTATCATCCTGTTAAAGTAATATTTTATTATTCCATATTTATAAAAGTTATACTAACAGTTCCTTCCTTAAACTACTAGATTGTGCTCGCATCGTAGTTTTATTCTTCTCATTTTATTATTGAATTATTCTATTTTTCCTTGATCTCTTCACTTAGCTTAATAAATATGTTAAATAACGCAGACATATAAAAATATAGCGATAATGTACACAAATATCTCAACTACAGTTCTTTCATCCTGTAAAAGTAATATTATATGTTTTCCATATTTAAAAAAAAAAAAAAGTTTTACTCTAGTTACTTCCTCAATCCAATTGATAATTGATTCTGCTTGTATCGTAGTTTTAATTATTGTATTAATCTGTTTTTCCTAGATTTTCTTTAATATACTTAATAAATATGTTAAATAATATAGATATATACTATGTGAGCTGTCCTAATGATAAAATAAGACGACAAATGTAAACAAATATTTTAGTTACAATTTTGAAGAAAATATTTTTCCTTAATTTAAATGCATTCACAGATGGATAATTTACCAGGCAGCACCCCACCCTGCCACTTTGGCTGACAGGAATGCTGGCTGGGGGCTGGGCTTCCCTCTGTCCTCGGTGTGGGCGTGTGGCGCGGCGGAGATTACGAGATCAGAGAGTAGAAATGAGTGTAAAAGATAGAAGAGTAATGTGTAGAAATACGAAGTATATAATGGTAGATTATTATAAACTAAAAATTATATATTACATAGCACTATCCGGTTTTCCAATATATTATTTACTTTAGTATTTCAGTGCTATTTTCGGCTGGTGTCATTTGGTGCACCTGCAGGTTAAGCTGGGCTATGTGTAGTTTGCAGTGAGAAGGCTGGGAGTGGGGATTAGTGTATTGTAGATAAGAGGGGACAGGTATGTGGCCTTTGGTCGTGGATTATGGAATGGAGAGAGTGCTTGGCAGCTGTGGGTGGCTATGGGGGGGGGGGTAAGGGGGTAGTTAGGTGGAAGAGGGGAGACAGATATGTGGTTCTTGGCTGTGAACTGACGCTGAAGGTAGGGAGGGCAGTGTGGGCGTGGATTTTCAATACTGAACTTTTGATTTGTACAGGACCACAACTTAATGTCTTCCCTCTACCTACCTTAAACCCCGACACCAAATATCATATAATTTAACCTTAATTCTATCTTAACCAAGAACAGTCTATCACAATTAAGATAATATAAACAATATAGCGACTCCCTTCAACAACACTGACCTCTAGGCAGTATACAATATACAGGACATAACCTTTCCTACATTTTACCACACTACTCAAATCTTTTTTCATATTATTATATTATTTTAATTATAAATATATATCAATGCTATAGTCCAGGGTACTTCAAATTACCGTACTATTATCAATACAGTGAATACTCTCATTGTCAGACAGGATTAAATTACTAAATTTAAACAAAATAAAAAACCTACATGGTTTTAAATACAAACTATACATGCAATTTACAGATCTAATTAATGTTAATATAAATTTTCATATACTAACCATATATAGTGTATAGTGTAATGGCTGTATAGCTGATATATTATAATTACGATTATACTTAAACAATTTATATTTCATATAAGGATTGTGTAGTAAGTGTGGTACTTTTTTAATCATATAACTAAAGATCTTAACGACTGAAGTCGTAAAATTAATATAACTCTTGTAACCCTTTTAACCATATGCTGTGATACATAATATTGTTCTGATACGAATGCACTGCTATGCCTTATATGTCTGATCTAAAGTATGATATTATATTATAGCATATACCTCTTTTAATTATCCAGCAAACTATTCCAAGTACCTATCACCTACCTAAATTGCCATAAAACATGTAAGTTGACACTTTAATGTCCAACATATTATTTTAACATAAATATTTCTATTTTCAGACGATTTACATATTCCTAACAAACATTAATGCTATGTTCCAACACATAACACAAACAGATAATATGAGATCCAGAGCAGTGTATTGGTACTTTCTGTATATTTCTAGGATTATAGTATTTATTAACTTTCACATTTTTTATAGGTAATTCATAATGAAAGTATCTCTTTCAAGATTGGCATTCTAAATTCGAAATTTAACTTAATCGTTTAGATTATAAAATGTTTGGCAAACTCCATTCGATTGAAATTTCACAGATTGTTTGGCAAATTTGTTTAGGCACCGATCAAAATTCGAAAAGACCTCCCACTCACCTCAATGATTAAACACCCAGACTTATGCTGATTTATCAGTACAGTCTTGCTCGTTATAACAGGTCCTTTCTCCGACCCGCAGGTTACATTTAACAATCACTGGATTCTCTGGATACAGATAGGGGAACCATGGCTACACCCACAAGATGTAGTGCTGTCTCAGTATAGCGGAACATCGGGTGCAGCCATTCAATTTACTACAATTGCCCATAGTCAGTACGCCTTCGCAACAACTTCAATTCTCGACAGTACGACGGGCACTTTGTGTCCATCGCACTGTGGCCAATATCATATTTGGCCCCATGCTCCCTGTTGGCAATTTTACATACAATGCACTTCAGCTTGGGCTTCGTGCACTCCTTATAAGAGTGCTTGCCCGCACACTGTGAGCACCGTTGCGTCTTCTGTTCGCACTCGCTCTGCTTGTGCCCAAATGCATAGCATTTGTAGCACCGCAGGACTGTTACGTAATCTTTAACGTAGCAACGCGACCAGCCTACATTTATCTTACCTACTTCTAATATCTTTCTATGGGAGGCACTGCTGGCCTCCATTACCCAGTGGACCATGTTTTCCACTCGGGCCTTAACTGAGTACAGCGGTGTTAGGTCCGCGTCCTCTTCACTGAAACGGTTCTGGCTGCAGATGATCTTCTGGAGTTCCTCGCGGGGGACATCCTTATCAACGCTGCAGACCATGAGTTTAGGTTTAAGCCTTACGGCCAATTTCGCATCAAGAGTGTCCTTTAGTGACTCATGGCTGTCTATTGCCTTTTTCAGACTTGCCATGTCACTCTCGGAGCTACACTCTACAATTACCCCGTTTGCCCTCATCGGCTTAACAGTCATAACCCCAAGGTTTAACTCTGTGGGGTTGATGCTGCTTTTGAGACTATCCCTTACCTCTAATGCCGTCTTTTCCTTCCTTTTTGAAAAGATCAGCAGGGTATGTCTCTTCTTCCTAACAGGGGGAGTGGGCTTCTTTGCCACCACCAAACCTTCCTTTCCTTTTCCCTGACCACCAACAGCCTTAGCATAAGTTGGTGGCCGTTCCTTTGTTTCTAGGGGTTTTTTCAGCTCTCTCCTTCAGCTGCCCACTCATGGCCGCTATTTGCAGCTCTTGTTTACATACGATGGTGTGCAGCTTTCGTGCTACACCCATCACCTCGTCCCTTAAGTCTTTATCCATCCTATGGTGGAACATCGCCACCGCGAGTTCCTCCAGAAGGCCTGTCGCTTGCGCCAGCCTTCCCGAGCCCGTCTCGTTACCGCCGGACTCCTCTTCCACATCCACGGCTTTTGCCTTTGCCAAGCACCCTTCATAACTGCCTTTACCCGGGTCCATCCCATCCTTTGGAGGCCCATCCACATTATCATTACCACTTGTGGTGGGTGGAGGTGTCTCTGGGACCTCCTCCGCAACCACTTCAAGATCAGCAGCCTCTTTGTGCTTGCTGTCTTTTTTCACAGTCCGTGCATCTACGTCACCTGATTCCATCATCGTCTTCTTAGGCTTCATCGTAGGTTACTAGTTATTCAACCCAGGTGGTCTCCACCCACAACGGAGCCCTACAAGGGGAGACCTCAGAGTTAAATTCATCGCTCGAGGCACCTCAGAGATGTGCCCAGGTTATATCCAGACTTCGGATCTCCCCTCGGACTAGAGCATGATCCGGGCCGAGGCTCGGAACTAGTCCGGGCCCCGGTCCGGACCCAACCCCTATCGTCAAGAATCACTTCCACCCAGTTGACTCCGCAACCGCTCCTGACCCATCCCGGTCAAGGGGTGGGACAGGGGATGCCTCACGAACCGATTGATCCGAGTGAGCCAGCTCGGACCTCCCGTTTTATTGAAGCAGAGGCCAAGGACGGTGTATTGTCCCTCAACTGCCAGGATCCCCTTTTCCACATTATGGGTCTCCACCCATGGTAAACTGGTGGGCCACTCATGGGCGTGGCGACCATGATAAATTCTCCCCGCCAGCCCATCTGGGCTCTATCCAAACCTCACCACTGGCCACCCTTTTCCCTATTAGATAAATTACTCAATTTGAGCAATCTAGCCAGTCCTCTCCCTTGAGTCCAACTAGGAAGTAGGCCCGCACCCCAGGGACGTCTTGGGGCACGTGTTCCGGTTAGAGTCCATCCTACTCACCACCCGGAAATGGGAAATCTGAGGGGTAAAAATGGGGGAGGACGGGAGTCCCCTGTCCAAAGGACCAGGACTCCCATCCTCCCCCGTGTTAATGTAATGACCTCAACCTAATTTCTCCGAATAATTAAGTGTCCAGTGAACCTGAAAAAGAATAAAAACTGGTTGGAGAGGAGCCTGTGCCTATCGACACAGACATCCTCTCCCCTTTAATAACAGACCTGTAATATTGGCTCTCCCCTTAGCCACAGGCGTCTGTACACCTTTACCCATTTGTAGTGTGTTCACCATCCACACTTTCCTTTTCCTCAGTCCTTTACTGCAGTCATTCTAAGAACCTTGACTGCAGTAATTAAAATTTTTTCCTCAAAATTTTTCGTCCATTACATCAACTAATCACACCCCTCCATTCCATATCTTTCAACAACCTCTCATCTAAGTGCTGCCTCTGCACTATTTCTTCCTTATCTCACTCACTCCACTCTCTCCAATCCTCACCTTCCTCTAAAACAGCCCACCTCCAGCTGTGCTCAAGTCATTGACATTGTTGGCCGTGCCAACTGACCACCACACCTTAGTGTTTCCCTATGTGGTCATTCCTTTCCTCACCTCTCCTCCTTCTCCATACTCTCCACTCCTATCATCTCAGTCCTTGGGAACTCTTAGTCTGGCCTTTCCATCTCGGCCTGTCCAACATGAATAACTCTGGTCGGCATAGCCCTTGACTTCACTAAGGCACGCAAGCCCCCTCACCACGACAAGGTGGTTCCCTTTGAGGGGGCCCCTATCGCTACAGACTGCATCTTTCTAAACATGGGCCAGTCTACCCCTGTGTATATGACCTTGTGCTCCTAACAGAACTTATCTCTGCAAAACTCCTGCCATGTCCATTGTCAATAGGGGACAACAAAGGTTTGGAAATACTGCCTCCATTGGATGGAATGTTAAACCGTGGCTCCATGTGTGGACCATGTTGTGACGTGGACGTGTGTGGGAGAGCCATACCATGTGTACAGTCGCTCAAAAAAGTATCCGAACACTACGGTTGATTACAGAATTCAGAAAAAATATCGGGCAGCGATTTTTTTAGACGTTAGTGATCTGGCAACCTTCGTGTCACATGACACGAAGGTTGCCAGATCACTAATTTCTAAAAAAAATCGTTGCCAGATATTTTTTCTGAATTCTGTAATCAACCATAGTGTTCGGATACTTTTTGAACGACTGTACATTAAGGAACATGCTGGATGGCCTTGACAGAAAGCTACCATGTGTCTCCCAACAGCTGTTCCAGTGGGTCCCTTTACCCAACATTCTCTGAGCCTATAAGGACAGACCATTTAGCCCATGGTGTGCAAAAATGTGCCACTCAGAGGTAAAACAACCTAACAGGACTAGGCCATTTGCTCATATACAGCCCATCTGGTGAAAAACGTGTACTATGTATGTCATGGAGCTTCTAAAAAGTGGTAGTTAATTCTCAAACCATTGAGTTTACTTACTTGAAGAAGTCATTGCCATTGCAGCTACCAATATCAAGTGAGCTATCAGCCCTCCTCAAAGGTCAGAATCAGTACCAACTTTAGTATTGAAGTCACCTAGAACAAGAGTAATATATCATTTCTTAACAGAATTGAAAACATCCTAAAGTTGCCCATAAAAACTATCTTTCTAATCCTAGTTGGCACTCTTAGTGAGGGCATAACAACAGATAACATTCCAGTTTTTAATGCCTGCCTGAAATTTTAATTTGGCTATGCCTTTCATTGCCGTCCCATGGCTGAATGGTTAGCATGCTTGGCTACTGATCAAAGGGACCTGGGTTTGAGCCCCGGGCAAGGCGTGGACGTGTGTCATTTTTCTGCTGAGGTCCTGCCATCCTCTCAGACCTTATACTTTGGCATATAAACTGACAGGCTCCTGTCAGGCCTCTGAGGCAAGCAGCCTCTTGAGGGGGTATTTATTTTATTTTTTTTTATTTATGCCTTTCATTAATACACTCATATCCCACAAGTGCATTACCAGTATGTGTCATGAGAAGTAAACCTACAACTTGGAGATGCTTTTCACCTTTCCTCACTGGTAAGAGAAATTTAAGGTTATGATATCTGACCTTTCTGTCCATGTGGTCTCTTGCAAACCAAAAATATCTAATAATGGTGGAATTCTTGTGTGAGAACATCAAGATAATAATCTCTGTGTAGAGTCCTCACATTCCAACTACCTGTGGTGAGAAATTGTTAGTGGGATGTTTACAGAAACTACATGTGTTATCCATTAATAAATCAGCACTTGCTTTTACTTGAAACTACATGTGTTATCCATTAATAAATCAGCTTTGAAGTAGATTCAAATTTTAGAGGAATAATTGTTTTGAGCCAGGTGGGATACGAACCCATGACCTCCTGATAACATGTCAGGTGCTCTGGACCACTGAGGTACCTGCCGCCGATCAAAATCTCTAACTAACACTATGAACATGGAACAGAGAGTAGGCTTATACAGAACAACTTTCACTGGAACAGAGAGTAGGCTAATACCCCTATAGTATCATAAGAACTGTGATAACCTTTTTTGAAAATAGGGATAATAGTAGCTCTGGTAAAAATCCTTAGGAACCATGCCTTTATCATAAAAGATATTCAAAATTTCAGTCACCCAACTGGTAAAGGAAACATTCCCAGCTCAAAGCATTTCTGTAGTAATTTTATCTACCCCTGGGGATTTATGAATTTTAAGTTTAGAAATAGGGAAAATAACTTCAGATTGTGTTGTAGGGCCAATATTAAAGCCACCAATGCATCTATCATCACTGTAAACAATGGACGTAGAACTAACCACATTGTTTAGAACATCACTGAAATGCTCAGCCCACTTAGCCATCACAGAATCCTCACCTATAACCTTATCTTGTTTATTCTTCAATCCCTGTATACTTGTCTGCTTTCTACCACACAAAACATTAACTATCTGGTACAGCTCTCTGCTGTTGTGCTGTCTAACTGCTTCCTCAGCTTTGTCAGCCAAACCATGAAGCCAAAGATTCTTAGCAGCAGCTAACTGATCCTTTACACATTTAGTAAGCTCTCTGTAATGCTTTCTATTAGGACTAGAAGGGTACTGATTAAGGTCATTCCTGCAGTTCTTTCTTTCTGAAATAAGCTCAGGTGCCTTATGATTGAAATAATTCTGCTTCCTCTGTTCCTTTTTCCCTAAAAGAGTACTGTTAGTATCCAAAAAAGCTTGTTTAAAATGACCCCATTCTTCCTCAACTTCAGTAGTAAGCAAACCATGACTGTCATAATGACTAAGTAACCTATCATAGTAAGCTTTAGCTAAACTGGGTCTTTCAGAGCATCAGTATTAAAGGTAAATTTTTTAACTTTAGCACAACACTTTTTAAGTGTAAGTTGCAAGACATTTTTAACAAGGTAATGGTCTGACCAATTTCATCTCCCCTATATGCCCTAGTATTCCTAACAGAACTAGCCCATTTGCTGTTAACTAATATATAATCAATCATATTCTTATGCAGCCCATCTGGTGAAACCCATGTGTATTTATGTATGTTGTGGTGTTTTTTAATAATGTTATTATTAAACAATTAAGTTTACTTACCTGTAGGAGAAGTTGCCCATTTCCATTGCAACTATCAATAACAAAAGGGTTTACTACTGCTCCCGAAATATCAGAGTCAGTACCAACTTTGGCACTGAAGTCACCTAGAACAAGGCAAAACTCCTCTCTTGACAGAATTCAAATATCCTGAAGTTGTCCCTAAAACCTTTTTTTTTTCATCCTCATCAGCATCCTTGGAGGGGGCTTAACAGCAGATAACATTCAAATTTTTAATACTTGTCTGAAATTTTGCCGTAAGGAACTTTTCATTAAAGCATTTATATCCTAGAAGAGCATCACCCCCTGCTGAGAAGCAGACCCACGCCTTCGTGATGCTTATTATCTTCTCTCCCTGAGAAGAGAAATTTAAGATTATTTTTAAGAATCTGACCTTTATCTGTCGGTCTGATCTCTTGTAAGTCCAGAGTATCTAAATTATAACAGTTGAATTCTTGTCTGAGGAAATCAAGAGAATAAGCTCTGTGCAGAGTCCTCACATTCCAACTACCTATGGAGAGAAAATGGTTAGTGGGATATTTAAAGAAACTGTGTTTATTGAGAGAGGGAATAATGACAATATCAAACAGCCCCCTGATCGCTGACATCGCATTTCCCCACCACTAAAGGCTGAAGCCTTCTATACTGGAAGACTTCCTCTAATATAGAATATGACGATGCCAGCAGAAGCAAAGATTTCAGGTGCCTGTGATGACTTTTGCTCAGGATTATCCACCAGTGATAAAACATATCCTGTGAATCTATTCATTTGGGGCTGTCAACCCACAAACAAACAAAAAACACAACTGTAGATTCCCCCCCCCCCCCCACAGAAGCCCAGCATTATAGCAAATTCAGGATACACAATCAAGCTCAGAGTCATATATCAGTCTGGTCAAATAGATTTATATGGTCAGCACCATAACCCTGTGTGGTTTACCACTCCTCATCAGGGTAGGGGAAAAAATGTAGTCATAGTTGTCCAGATCAGTAGGCCACACTAATCTGACAGCCCTCCCATTCCATTCACTTCCACTAGAGAGTATTTTATTTGAAAGGTGGATCTACCAATGCCATAGGGACCTAAAACTGCTGCCCAAAGATTAGAATCAGTACCGAATCTAGCATTGAAATGACCTAGCGCAAGAGAAATACCTCCTTTCTTCACAGAACCCAAAATATCTTGAAACAGGCTGTAAAACATATCCTTCTCATTCTCATAAGAGTCCTCTCTGGGGGCATAACAACAGATGACACTCAGGTCTTTAATTTTTGTTTCAAATTTTGCTGTAAGAAATCTTTCATTCATGCAGTCATATCATAGATGAGCATCACTGGGGTGTGTGCTGAGAAGCAAACCTACCCCTGGGAGATGCTTTCCATCCTCCCTGCCTGAAAACAGAAATTTAAAGTTATTTTTAAGCATCTCACCTTTACCTGGCCAACTGGTCTCTTGCAAGCCTAGACTAGACAATCTAGGTTATAATGCTGGAATTCCTGCATGAGGACATCAAACAAATAACCTTTATGTAACGTCCTCACATTCCACAAACTTTCAGAGAGAAAATGATTTCCAGGATTTTTAAAGAAACTAGGTTTAATGAGAGAGGTAGGGCCAACAATATCAAACAGCCCCCTGATCGCAGACATGGGTCACAGACCTGTTCCTCCTCCACTAAAGGCTGAAGTCACCGATGCCTGTAGAAACTTCAGGCACCACATTTTCAAGTGGTCCTTTCGAAGAGCCATGTGGCCTGTCTGAGACATGTTACTTCAGTTTATGATTGACGATGCCGAACTAGCTAAGTGAAGGTTCAGGTACCTGTGATGGCCTCTGAGCAGGATTATCCACCAGCTGATATAAGGTATCCCATGTCTCTGTTCATTTAGGGCTGGCAACCCATAAGCATAAAACTTAACCAGATTCTCCTTCAACAGAGGCCCACCAAGCAAGTTCAGGATCCATACTCAAGCTCAAATACATAAACTTGTCCAGTCTAGTGTGTACAAATGATCAGCACCAGAACACTGTAAAGTTGACCACTCCTCAGTAGGGTTCAAAAAAAGAAGTTGCTACGGATGACCAGATCAGTAGCTCACACTGAGTTGGCAGCCTTTCCCTTCTGTTCCCTTCCAAAAAAAAATATCTCTTTTGAAAGCTACTAACAGCCTGCACCACGAGAAGGTGAGGTCGGACATTAGGTGCTAGACCTGACAGTTCTGTTCATCATCACTTCGGATTGGTACACAGCTGACCTTACAGTTTTTGCCTAGCGACCCTTTACAATCCCGAATATTGAAACAATGTATTAATTATAGAATTATGGACTTTTCATGGTGAAATGTGAACGTCAAGAAGTTTCCTTTGGAAACAATGAAACTGATAATTAGAAAACGTTTTAGTGTGATTGGTACTGATGAAATATTATAATATGCATTTTTCGAATATTTACTAATTTCAGTATAATATCTTTAATAAATAAATACCCCCTCAAGCAGCTGCTTGCCACAGAGGTCTGACAGGAGTCTGTCAGTTTATATGCCATAGTAGAAGGTCTGAGAGGATGGCAGGACCTCAGCAGAAAAACAACACACACAACCATGTCTTACCCGGGGCTCGAACCCAGGTCCCTTAGATCAGTAGCCAAGCGCGCTAACCACTCGGCCATGGGTTTACAGCTCACTGAATGTGAAAATCATAATTGTAACCAGTTTTACAAAAAATACGAATAGAATAGAATTTTGAAAAAATTGTGGTAGCGTTTGAGGGATATTCCACTGACAGCATTAATATACCCACTTTTCTGACAGAGGTGTGGGAAATGCAATTACTTCAATTTAAGAATTAAAAGACGAATACTTTTATGTTGTATAATTATTAATGAAATATTATTTGCATTTATTCCCATCATCTGCTTGCTGAAATTGAAACTTTTAATGGAATGAAACATTGGGGAAGGGGAAAACTTCATTCTCTTTGAAAACGAGATTCTCATAAGCGCCAGATGTGATATTCGTTTTTTCTACTTAAGGATATTTTTCTTTTTCTATTGGCTATAGAATATAGATTTCTATCTAGAACCTTCTTAGGAATGTAAATTTTATGCCAGTGGCTTTTTAAAGATACAGGCTTGTTTTTTGCCTGGCTTTTAATAATGTAGTTTTTTCTAGTGGCTATTTAGGAATTTAATTTTTTATTTATAGTGATTCTTGAAGAATATTTTTTTTTCTACTGACTTTTTAGGAAGTTTTTTGTAGTGACATTTTAAGGATACAGTTTTTTGATGGCTATTAGCTAACATTCGTTGACCACCTCTCACTCTGTGTGGTGTGATGGTGTCACATTCCATCAGAGAAAGAAGACAGCAACGGACTTTCCAAGTCCATCACTCTCCGCTTTCTCATCACAGCAGGGTAAGAGGGGGGGAGGGAGAATATAAATGTTGTCCCTCAGCGGCAAGTGGAAGTTTCCTGGGGTTATCTCCTTATGGGTGGGACGGTCGCTTAGCTGCAAGTGGGAGTTTCCTGGGGTCATCTCCTTATGGGTGGGATGGTCGCTTTGCTGCAAGTGGGAGTTTCCTGGGGTTATCTCCTCATGGGTGGGAGGGTCCCTCAGCGGCAAGTGGGAGATTCCTGGGGTTATCTCCTTATGGGTGGGACGGTCGCTTAGCTGCAAGTGGGAGTTTCCTGGGGTCATCTCCTTATGGGTGGGATGGTCGCTTAGCTGCAAGTGGGAGTTTCCTGGGGTTATCTCCTTATGGGTGGGACGGTCGCTTAGCTGCAAGTGGGAGTTTCCTGGGGTTATCTCCTCATGGGTGGGACGGTCGCTTAGCTGCAAGTGGGAGTTTCCTGGGGTTATCTCCTTATGGGTGGGAGGGTCCCTCAGCAGCAAGTGGGAGTTTGTGGGGTTATCTCCTTATGGGTGGGACGGTCGCTTAGCTGCAAGTGGGAGTTTCCTGGGGTTATCTCCTTATGGGTGGAGCAGTCGCTTAGCTGCAAGTCAGAGTTCGCTCCTCTAGATGATCAGACAGTGAGAAATCACAAACTCAGTTCAACCCCGTTCACGAAACCACTCATTGACAGAGATTCCCTTGCCTCGATGCATTAAGTCCCACGTGCCCATGCATGCTATACTTCTTCAGTCTGCTCTAAATGCATAAGTTATTATCGATTTCGATTTGAGCATTAAGGAGTCTCAAATTGGCCTCATTCATTACGGTCTATCACTCACTTCCGATGATTCCTGTATTTCGATACATTTCCGATACTTGACCTGCCTGGGGCAATCCAGAGTTATGGCTGCCCCATGCTTCTACTCGTTCCGAGAGTAACTAACGCTATCTGCTAAGCCCAATATCTCGGATCTAATTGACGTCCTCCTCTACTTCGCTAGCCATTTCCCAGGCTACATCTCCCCTTAGTTTCCACTAATAGGTGCTATGTGCAAGGAACCATCTGCAGCATCTGCAGACCAACTTAACAGTCATAGCTTTCATCCAGGAGGTCTGTCTCGGCGCTTGGTGTCGACATCGCCGCTTGGGAGAAGGGAATTTCTCGTTGGTGGGTATAAACAGAGGACGACGTTGTCCAGTTCTAAGTCTAAATTTGTCCATGGATACGATTTCGTGGTGGCGTTTTCCGTGTGAAGATGCATTGTAGCTGTCTGCATTTACACGCACCACCAGACAATTCCGTGTCTGACCTTACACTGTAAGAGAATGAATTGAGGTTCTGCTTGTCATTCTCTCCACGGGGAGCTAGTTTCGAGGAGTCTGAGTGCCGTATTCTTTATCGGAAAGGTATCCATGGATGTGAAAAAATGAACACTTGGTTAATGTGTGTGTGGACTTTCGTCTGCAGCTGGGAAATTCCGTCTTTCCCACCTAAAGTGTAACAAACGTGGCACCCTGTTCGTCTGTTCCCTCTGTATTGGTAAAAAACTCAATTAAGTGACAAACTGAAAAAAGAATCCTTAAGCCTGATGCAAATTAGAATATAACAATAACCTCCTTTCTGAATTTGGTAAGATAGGAAAATTGAACAGCTTGGAAAACCCAACATCCACTTGGATGGGACATTAAGTTCGAGACTGGAGAGCAGGACAGGACTTACGCATCCGCTAACTAAGCTCTAACTTAGGGCCTCACAATTAGAGGGGTCTAAAAAATTGGGTACGAAGTTTTCTGGCACGAATTTTTTATATTTAAATTAATCTGTTGTGCAAACATTGTTCATCTCACTTTTACACGGTTACCATTGCACACCAATGTTTTTCCATATTAATTTCGCGTTTAGCTTTCAATGCCCCCTTCAATAAGAATAATAATTATATATCTCAACTTTCGAAAATTTTGGTGCCACTTAAGCTTACCACAGCTGAGGGATCAGACGGTCAAAGTCCGGCCCTGCTGGAGAGTCTGACTTGTAAACACAGTATAAAAGAAACAAATGGTCATCAGTAGTCAGGACATAGTAGGAGATATGTTTCATTACTTCCAATTCTTAATCGATTCTGATTGGTTAGTGCTCAATGATGAATGCTAGAGTCCAGATTAATCAATAGGGCGCAGGATTTTCAAGTGCCCATTTGGTTGTAAGTCTGTCTCATTTCTTCAATGAATTGTTAAATGTGTTACTCTTAGTGAAATTTTTATTTCTTTTTATATCTGATAACTACCCATTGAAAACATCTGCTTTTATATTATTCTTATTTTGTAAAAGTATCCTAGTCATACCAAAGAGGATTGAGCCCCAGAAATACTGTTTGAATTTCCTTCGTACATCCCTGTATACAACGGATCTCCTTTCCCTCTCTTTTTTCAGCCATTGATCTTTGTCGCGTGGCGATTTAGCCACTAGGTGTCCAAACTTAATGCCACTCAGAGGGAAAACAATCTAGGGTTAAAATATTTTTTAAATCATTTTTATTAAAGACTACATTATTTATTTAAAAAAAATCATAACTTTCTTTTACATAACTGTATTTTTAACTTTTATTTGTTCCTAACTATATTCTTTATAATTAATTTGTAATATCTGAATTTTTTTTCAGAAGCAATATTTCTCTTAAAATTCAATAAAATATTACGATATTTGAATGTAAAATATAATTTGAAACTAGGTTAATTGTAACACGATTTGGACCACGACCACAAATGTTCGACATTGAAAAAGTTCAAACATTACTTGATTTTTACTTTAACAGTTATTTAATATTTAGGACTAGAACTAAATAACCTTTTGATCATGTATGCCAACAAAGTAGAGTTTTTTCTATCCTATAATGGTCGACAAATTATCATTATATAACAGTACAACAAAAGAAAAGCCTTCTAGTTAAACATGCATTAGAAGGAAATAAGAGTCACGTGATTAAATTTCAGTTGTTCTCTTTGTTCTTTATGCATTTTTTAACATAAAAATTCAGTTGCAAGCCTTATAATTGACATCATATAGCATTCATCATTGAGCACTAACCAATCAGAATTGACTGAGAATTTAAACTAATGAAACATAGTTCCTACTATGCACTGACTACTGCTTGAAACTCTTTAATTTATACTATGCTATTTTCTTTATTTTATAGTTTTCTATTGGCTTTATTTTATGAAGTATTTTTAAAATGAAATATGAAGAAAAAAAAAGGAAATTTATTGGCATATGACCTTTTCTGCAACCATTCTTACATATGCATATATTTCATTCATTATCAATATTTTAGGGTAAATTAATTGTTTTAGCATTTAGTTACACACAACTAGTGTAATAAAACCACTGCTTATAAGCCATCTGCTGTAAAAAGGCTTATATCCTTAAGGATGGATATGCTAAATTTCCACAGCAGTAATACCAAAATAGAAATAGGAACCAAAAATTAGTATGGCCGTAAAATGATATAACTTATTACTATTTTAAACATATTTATTAAAAAATATTAATTTAAAATTTAAAAATTCTCCTGTCTTCCTATAGGGCTCTAAAAAGTAGAAAATAAACCTAAAGCCTATCAATGGTGCAATCAGTCACTGAGTTCGTATTCTCTTCAAAGGAAGATAGGTCAAGTAGAGTAATTGGCGCCCTATCTTCCTTTAAAGCGAATACGAATTCTGTGACGGATTACACCATCGACATGCTTTAGTTTTATTTTCTGCTTTTTAGAGCCCTATTGGAAGATCGGTATTATTTGAACTATTCAAATTATATTTTTTTCTGTTTTCACTAAATCAATTCAAAAACCTTCATTTGATATACGAACTATAACTATCGAGCACATTTACCTTCCTTTTGGAGTCATGCTTGAGACAGCTCACGACATTGTAGACGTCAGAAGCTTTAATTTCAGACACAACTCGTTAAAGTGAACCCCGAGAAAAGCAGCTCCTCTCACTTTAGCAGGGAGTAATAGTGGGGCCATAATTCGAAAACTCATAATTATGCAAGTTTTCATTTGACACCTAATTCATAACCAGGCCCTCGCGTTCGGAAGATAGAGCAGGATGACTTTCACATTTCCCGTTTTTCAGGGGGAGCGGGACATCGGGGAGCAATTTTCCATAACTTATGACTTTTCCCGTGTCAGTAGCTCTCATTTGACATATAGCGTGTTACTTTCGGCAATCGTTTCTTGGAGATATAATGGAACAATAGTTTAGTATTTTCCGTATTTTAGAGGGGGAAGAATGCAAGAGGGGTCAGTTTTTCAGAGCCCGAACAGTCCCCTCTTCACAAGCTTTCATTTGACACATAGGTCGTTACTAATGCACTCGTGTTTAGGAGATATATGGGAAAAATCATTTTTGTGTTTTCCACTATTTTTCAGACAAAGAAAGCATGGGGAGGGGTCAATTTTTCGTAGCTTAGGGCATTTCATGCATAATATGCATTCATTTGAGGTATAGCTTGTTACTTTCGGTCTTCGTGTTCTTCAGATACAGCTTAAGAATAGTGTTCACATTTCCCCTTTTTAGGAGGACAAAAGCACGGGGGGGTTAATTTTTCATAGCTTAGGGCATTTCACGCATAATAAGTATTCATTTGACGTATAGCTTGTTACTTTCGGTCTTCGAGTTCTGCAGAAATAGTTTAAGAGTTGTTTTCACGTTTCCCTTTTTCAGGGAAGAGGAAAGCACGGGGGTCAGTTTTCATAGTTTAAGGCATTTCACGCATCATAAATTTTTATTTGACGTATAGCTTGTTACTTGCGGCATTCACGTTCTGCAGATATAGCTGAAGAAGAGTTTTCACATTTTCCCTTTTTAGGGGGACGAAAGCACGGGGGTTAATTTTTCATAGCTTACGGCATTTCAGGCATAATAAGTTTTCATTTGACATATAGCTCGTTACTTTCGGCCTTCATGTTCTGCAGATATAGATTAAGAATAGTTTTCACATTTCCCATATTTAGGGGGGATGAAAGCACGGGGGTTAATATTTCATAGCTTACGGCATTTCATGCATAATAAGTTTTCATTTGACGTATAGCTTGTTACTTTCGGCCTTCGGAAGATAGAGCAGGATGACTTTATGTGAAAGTCATCCTGCTCTATCTTCCGAACGCGAGGGCCTGGTTATGAATTCGTGTTCTGCAGATATAGATTAAGAATAGTTTTCACATTTCCCCTTTTTAGGGGGGACAAAAGCACGGGGGTTAATTTTTCATAGCTTACGGCATTTCATGCATAATAAGTTTCCATTTGACGTATAGCTTGTTACTTTCGGCCTTCGTGTTCTGCAGATATAGATTAAGAATAGTTTTGACATTTCCCCTTTTTAGGGGGGACGAAAGCACGGTGGTGTAATTTTTCATAGCTTACAGCATTTCATGCATAATAAGTTTTCATTTGACGTATAGCTTGTTACTTTCGGCCTTCGTGTTCTGCAGATATAGAATAAGAATAGTTTTCACATTTCCCCTTTTTAGGGGGGACGAAAGCACGGGGGTTAATTTTTCATAGCCTACGGCATTTCATGCATAATAAGTTTCCATTTGACGTATAGCTTGTTACTTTCGGCCTTCGTGTTCTGCAGATATAGATTAAGGATAGTTTTCACATTTCCCCTTTTTAGGGGGGACGAAAGCACGGGGGTTAATTTTTCATAGCTTACGGTATTTCATGCATAATAAGTTTCCATTTGACGTAGAGCTTGTTACTTTCGGCCTTCGTGTTCTGCAGATACAGATTAAGAATAATTTTCACATTTCCCCTTTTTAGGGGGGACGAAAGCACGGGGTTAATTATTCATAGCTTACGGTATTTCATGCATAATAAGTTTCCATTTGACGTATAGCTTGTTGCTTTCGGCCTTCATGTTCTTCAGATATAGATTAAGAATAGTTTTCACATTTCCCCTTTTTACGGGGGACGAAAGCACGGGGGTTAATTTTTCATAGCTTACGGCATTTCATGCATAATAAGTTTCCATTTGACGTATAGCTTGTTACTTTCGGCCTTCGTGTTCTGCAGATATAGATTAAGAATAATTTTCACATTTCCCCTTTTTAGGGGGGACGAAAGCACGGGGGTTAATTTTTCATAGCTTACGGCATTTCATGCATAATAAGTTTCCATTTGACGTATAGCTTGTTACTTTCAGCCTTCATGTTCTGCAGATATAGAATAAGAATAATTTTCACATTTCCCCTTTTTAGGGGGGACGAAAGCACGGGGTTTAATTTTTCATAGCTTACGGCATTTTATGCATAATAAGTTTCCATTTGACGTATAGCTTGTTACATTCAGCCTTCATGTTCTGCAGATATAGATTAAGAATAGTTTTCACATTTCCCCTTTTTAGGGGGGACGAAAGCACGGGGTTTAATTTTTCATAGCTTACGGCATTTCATGCATAATAAGTTTCCATTTGACGTATAGCTTGTTACTTTCGGCCTCGTGTTCTGCAGATATAGATTAAGAATAATTTTCACATTTCCCCTTTTTAGGGGGGACGAAAGCACGGGGGTTAATTTTTCATAGCTTACGGCATTTCATGCGTAATAAGTTTCCATTTGACGTATAGCTTGTTACTTTCGGCCTTCGTGTTCTGCAGATATAGATTAAGAATAATTTTCACATTTCCCCTTTTTAGGGGGGACCAAAGCACGGGGTTTAATTTTTCATAGCTTACGGCATTTCATGCATAATAAGTTTCCATTTGACGTATAGCTTGTTACTTTCGGCCTCGTGTTCTGCAGATATAGATTAAGAATAATTTTCACATTTCCCCTTTTTAGGGGGGACGAAAGCACGGGGGTTAATTTTTCATAGCTTACGGCATTTCATGCGTAATAAGTTTCCATTTGACGTATAGCTTGTTACTTTCGGCCTTCGTGTTCTGCAGATATAGATTAAGAATAATTTTCACATTTCCCCTTTTTAGTGGGGACGAAAGCACGGGGGTTAATTTTTCATAGCTTACGGCATTTCATGCGTAATAAGTTTCCATTTGACGTATAGCTTGTTACTTTCGGCCTTCGTGTTCTGCAGATATAGATTAAGAATAATTTTCACATTTCCCCTTTTTAGGGGGGACCAAAGCACGGGGTTTAATTTTTCATAGCTTACGGCATTTCATGCATAATAAGTTTCCATTTGACGTATAGCTTGTTACATTCAGCCTTCATGTTCTGCAGATATAAATTAAGAATAGTTTTCACATTTCCCCTTTTTAGGGGGGACGAAAGCACGGGGTTTAATTTTTCATAGCTTACGGCATTTCATGCATAATAAGTTTCCATTTGACGTATAGCTTGTTACTTTCGGCCTCGTGTTCTGCAGATATAGATTAAGAATAATTTTCACATTTCCCCTTTTTAGGGGGGACGAAAGCACGGGGGTTAATTTTTCATAGCTTACGGCATTTCATGCGTAATAAGTTTCCATTTGACGTATAGCTTGTTACTTTCGGCCTTCGTGTTCTGCAGATATAGATTAAGAATAATTTTCACATTTCCCCTTTTTAGGGGGGACCAAAGCACGGGGTTTAATTTTTCATAGCTTACGGCATTTCATGCATAATAAGTTTCCATTTGACGTATAGCTTGTTACATTCAGCCTTCATGTTCTGCAGATATAGATTAAGAATAGTTTTCACATTTCCCCTTTTTAGGGGGGACGAAAGCACGGGGTTTAATTTTTCATAGCTTACGGCATTTCATGCATAATAAATTTATATTTGACGTATAGCTTGTTACTTTCGGCCTCGTGTTCTGCAGATATAGATTAAGAATAATTTTCACATTTTCTCTTCTTAGGGGGGACGAAAGCACGGGGTTAATTTTTCATAGCTTACGGTATTTCATGCATAATAAGTTTCCATTTGACGTATAGCTTGTTACTTTCGCTTTCGTGTTTTGCAGATACAGATTAAGAATAGTTTTCACATTGCCCCTTTTTAGGGCGGACGAAAGCACGTTGGTTAATTTTTCATAGCTTACGGTATTTCATGCATAATAAGTTTCCATTTGACGTATAGCTTGTTGCTTTCGGCCTTCATGTTCTTCAGATATAGATTAAGAATAGTTTTCACATTTACCCTTTTTAGGGTGGACGAAAACACGGGGGTTAATTTTTCATAGCTTACGGCATTTCATGCATAATAAGTTTCCATTTGACGTATAGCTTGTTACTTTCGGCCTTCGTGTTCTGCAGATATAGAATAAGAATAGTTTTCACATTTCCCCTTTTTAGGGGAGACGAAAGCACGGGGGTTAATTTTTCATAGCTTACGGCATTTCATGCATAATAAGTTTTCATTTGACGTATAGCTTGTTACTTTCGGCCTTCGGAAGATAGAGCAGGATGACTATGTGAAAGTCATCCTGCTCTATCTTCCGAACGCGAGGGCCTGGTTATGAATTCGTGTTCTGCAGATATAGATTAAGAATAGTTTTCACATTTCCCCTTTTTAGGGGGGACGAAAGCACGGGGGTTAATTTTTCATAGCTTACGGCATTTCATGCATAATAAGTTTCCATTTGACGTATAGCTTGTTACTTTCGGCCTTCGTGTTCTGCAGATATAGATTAAGAATAATTTTCACATTTCCCCTTTTTAGGGGGGACGAAAGCACGGGGTTTAATTTTTCATAGCTTACGGCATTTCATGCATAATAAGTTTCCATTTGACGTATAGCTTGTTACTTTCGGCCTCGTGTTCTGCAGATATAGATTAAGAATAATTTTCACATTTCCCGTTTTTAGGGGGGACGAAAGCACTGGGGTCAATTTTTCATAGCTTAGGGCATTTCACGCATCATAAGTTTTTATTTGATGTTGGTTTCATTTTTTTGGTAATGTTTTTCATTTCATTGAATTCAAACGATATTGGGAACATCGTTTGCCTCGAGCTATGTTGTGTATTTTATTACTCTTGTAAGTTTGTTTTGATTTTTTAAAATCCTATCATTTTCTCATTAGTTTTTCTTTTAGTCTTCAATGCTTATTCATTTTCATATCGAAATCAGGAATTACAGATTTGCAGTATTTAGTAAATTTCTTTGAAGTAGAAATTACTCTGACATTGAATGTGTTGAAGATTTATAACTAACATTCGAATCTGAAACTTGAGCATCAATTCTGTATTATTATTACGTATTCTGGAGTGATACCACCTGAATGCTGTTTGCTGTTTATTGAAATATTGAAAGATAATCGATTGAAATTTTTGCAGTTTATCTGTTTTTTTAATTCCCAGTTTCAAAAGTATTAATTTGCTTTCAATATGAAGTGCTACAGATGTTCTGAATCAATTGTAGAAGATGAAGATTTTTTTACTTGCTGCGTATGTGATAATAAATTCCATTATTATTGTACTGGCATATTAAAAAACGAGTTATAAGTGATTTACTCGAGAAAAGAAAAATATTTCCAGATAAGTGCAGTGCATTATCTAGTTCTGAAACCGTCACACCTGATATACATATGACATCTAATGTTGAAAAAAATAAAGGTGCTGGAGAATCAGAAAAAAATTTTCCTAATGTGACTGAATCTTCTGTCCCGTGTATAATAAACAAATGTATACAAGAAGAATTAAAAGTTTTTAATAAGGAAATGTTTAATGAATTGTCCCAGATAAAAGAGTCTCTTAACTTCAACTCAGATTACTCAGATACTCACTATTGACATAATGAAACAAGAAATTGAACACCTTAGGAAAGAAAATCAATGTGTAAATCATAATAACAGCAATCTGTTACAAGAAATATAACTTCGTATGACTCAAATGAATCATCATCATCAAGCAGCCATGGGCTACGGAGGTCTAACCAGACCGTGCAGTTTAATTCTCCAAGCATATCTGTCCTGAGCTACATCTGCTGCATCCAGCCACTGCATACCAATTCTAACAAGGTCCTGTTTGACATTTTCTGCCCACCGTATCCTAGGTCTCCCCCTCCTCCTGAGGCCTCTAGGCACACTGTTCATAACCCTATTCGCCAATCTAAAATTATCCATACGGGCAACATGGCCAAACCAGCGGATTCTCTCTCTCTGCACATTATGCTGCTTAAAGGAGGTTGCAGACTCCTTTGCCTAACCTCATCATTAGTTACAAAGTTGAACCACCTAATGCCCAAGATACTGCATAAGCATCTAAAATCCATAGCATCTAGTTTCCTGTTATCTTGTTTACACAGTGTCCAAGTTTCACTACCAAACTAACCCTAGAAAGAACCAAACTATTATACAGTCTAATTTTAGTCTTTAGGTGTATACGCCTATTTCTCCACAATCTCCATAGATTCTTAAAAGTCCCGGCAGCAATACATATTCGTCTGTTAATATCGTCCGCACAGCACCAGTATCTGTTACATAGCTCCCAAGGTAATTAAACTGACACCAGCTCAAGCCTGCAACCATTCAGATTAACTGAATCACAACCTGCCTGACCAATTTTGATCACTTTAGTTTTCTCTCTGTTTATAATCAAAGCTACTCTACTACCAGTCTCATTAACAGCTCGAATGAAAGAGTTCATCTTAACATCATTTGCCAAAAGGGCTAAATCATCAGCATAATCTAAATCAGAAATTTTCGTATCTCCAGGCCATTTAAGGCCAAAATCTTTCCCTTGAAGTGTATTTCGCATAACATAATCAACAAACAAACTAAAGAGAAAAGGAGACAAAATGCACCTTTTTCGAACACCAGACGTAATGCTAAACCAATTGCTAGAAGACTTACCAACTCTCACACATGACTCAGTGTTATTATATAGAGCTTTCATTATGTTAACTAACTTGTCTGGTATACTACATGTTCTCACAATCAACCACAAATTATGATCAACAGAATCGAAAGCCTTTTTGAAATCAACAAAGCTAGCAACCAAAGGTTTGTGAAACTCTAAACATTTCTCAAGAATCTGCCTAAATGAATATATCTGATCCACACATCCCCTACCACTTCTGATTCCACATTACTCATCACGCAATTGCCTGTCAACCAGATTCTTAATTCTATTAAGCACAATCATGGAAAGAACTTTACCTGGCACAGAGAGTAGGCTGATACCCCTATAGCTATCACAAGAACTGCGATCAACTTTTTTGAAAATAGGGATAATAATAGCTCTGGTAAAATCTTACTATCTGGTACAGCTGTCTGCTGTTGTGCTGCCTAACTGCTTCCTCAGCTTTGTCAGCCAAGCCATCAAGCCAAAGATTCTTATCAGTAGCTAACTGTTCCTTTACACATTTATTAAGCTCTCTGTAACCCTTTCTATTAGGACTACTAGGGTACCGATTAAGGATATTCCTGCAGTTCCTTCTTTCTGAAATAAGCTCAAGTGCCTTATCACTTAAAAATTCTGTCTCCTGTGCTCCTTTTTTCCTAAAAGAGTACTGTTTGTTTCCAAAAAAGCCTGTTTAAAATGGCCCCATTCTTCCTCAACTTCAGTAATAAGCAAACCATGACTGTCATAACGAGTAAGTAACCTATCCTTGTAAGCTTTAGCTATAACTGGGTCTTTCACAGCTTCAGTATTAAAGGTAAAATTTTTAAACCTAACACAACACTTTTTAAGTTTAAGTTGCAAGATACTTTTAACAGGGTAATGGTAACATCCAATTTCAGCTCCCCTATATTACCTGGTATTCCTAACAGAACTAGCCCATTTGCTGCTAATTAATATATAATCAATCATATTACTATGCAGCCCATCAGGTGAAACCCATGTGTATTTATGTATGCCGCGGTGTTTGTAATATGTATTAGTTATTCTGAAACAATTGAGTTTACTTACCTGTAGGAGACGTTGGCCGTTGCTTGAAGTCACCTAGAATAAAGGTAATATCTCTTTTCTTGACTGAATTCAAAATATCCTGAAGTTGTCCATAAAACCTATCCTTATCCTCATCGTCATCACGCAGTGGGGGCATAACAACAGATACCATTCAAGTCTTTAATGTTTGTCTGAAATTTTGCTGTAAGAAACCTATCATTATTGCACTCATATCCTAGAAGAGCATCACTAGCATGTCTGTTGAGCAGCAGACACACGCCTTGGTGATGCTTTCCATCTCCCCCTCCCTGAAAAGAGATATTTAGAGTTATTTTTAAGTATCTCACCTTTACCTGTCCATCTGGTCTCTTGCAAGCCTAGAATATCTAGGTTATAGCGCTGGAATTCCTGCATGAGGACATCAAGAGAATAATCTCTATGTAATGTCCTCACGTTCCACATTCCTGCAGAGATAAAATGGTTAGTAGGATTTTTAAAGAAACTAGGTTTATTGAGATTGGTAGGGCCAACAATATCAAACAGCCCCTGATCGCAGGCATGGGTCAAAGTCCTGTTCCTCCTCCGCTAAAGCCCGAAGTCACCAATGTTGGTAGAAACTTCAGGCACCAGCTTTTCAAGTCGGCTTTTAAGAGCCATATGGCTTGCCTTAGAAACATTACTCCAGTTTAGGCTTGACGATGCCCAACTAGCTAAGTAAGGTTCAGGTACCTGCGATGGCCTCTGATCAGGATTATACACCAGCTGATATAAGGTATCCCATGCCTCTGTTCACTTACGGCTGACAACCCAGAAGCAAACAGAAAACACAGCGGCAGATTCTCCCTCAACAGAGGCCCACCAGTGCAGCAAGTCCAGGATCCAAAATCAAGCTCAAATCCATAAACAAGTCCGGTCTATTGGGTGTAAATGGTCAGCACTAGGACCCTATGATGTTGACCACTCCTCAGCAGGGTTGAAAAAAGAAAAAAAATGTGGCCATAGATGACCAGATCTGTAGGACATACTGAACTGGCAGCCCTCCCCTTCCGTTCCCTTCCAAAAGAGAATATCACTTTTGAAAGGTACTAACGGCCTGCACCACGAGAAGGCGGGGTCGGACATTAGGTGTGCCTGGTTCTGTCCATCATCACTGGGGATTAGTACACAGCTCTCCTTCCAGTTTATGTCTAGCTACCATTTACAGACCACTGAAATTAAAAATACATCAATCCATAATTAAAAAAATAACAGTACATGGTGCAGATTTTTCACAGCCATATTTGAATTCAGCACCCCAAAATTAGTTTAAAACATCTTACTTGACCAACGTTATATAAAAAAAAGTTTGAATTTATAGTCCAATGTTATTAAACTTTATTCATTTCGTTTTAGGTTTAAAATTTTTTATGTTATTATCTATATTTTATTGCCTGACATTATATTTTTATTTCTAGATTGCAAAAGAAAGAATCCAAATTATTCTTCTGTGGACCTATATCAATTCATGTTAGGTGCAAATATTCACTTTGTTAATCCAAAAATGTATTTGAAAATGAGGGTTTAATTTTGGAAGATAAGGTTTTGTCTTCGTCTTTGGAAAATAATACTCTGTATTCAAGAGAAAGCTGAAGAAAAGTACGAGTTGTATATCGATGTAACTTAGAGCAAGGATTAACAAAAACACTTCCCTTCTGAATGCTTTACGATATATTGATAACTGATATTAAAATCTCTGCGAATTCACGGAAAGGATTTTAAGACAGAGTGTGGCCGTTTTCCACAGCAAATCAGAAAAACCATATGTATTAATTATCTGTTATATGAGATTTAATAAGGAAACGCATTAAAAGAAAATAGCTGATTGGTATCAGGAACACATTTGATCTCTGAAAGAATGTAAGCAAAGATTTCAGAGGAACAGATTGAACTCTAATCCAGAATTTTAAAAATGATATTTTTCACAAAGAAGAGAAAATATTTTACTTTAACTTGTACCAAAAATTCATAAAAATAGTTCTTGAAGATAATGATCTGACATACTTAAAAGAGAAATGTATACTAATGATAAGTTTAGGGAAATAATTTTAGAGAAAAGCAATATAAATTTAAAGTAAATTTTCAAGACAGGTAAGGAAAAAAATCTCTCATGTTATGATCATCATAGAAAATATTAACAAATGAAAATCCATTTATAAAAAATTGGTGTCGTATAAATCACAAATATCCCAAGATTTCACAAAGTCTAGTATTTCAAAAACCTTTTTAGAAGGATTTACTAGATAAAAAATTTAACTGATTATTTGAAGGAATATACTTCATATTTTCTTAAATGTATAGTAAGTGATTTTCATATTAACTCAATATATCGCAAGTCTTCAACCAAAAAAAGATGATTGACGTTTGCTGAAAAAACAACATGGAAGTTTCAGGAAAAAAAACAGTGCAAAATCAAATCAATACAAACAGAAGAAAAACCTGCAATCTGTGAAATATGCAAAAACGGATTTTCAAATTCTTCCAACCTAAATACTCATCATCGTATCCACATGGGAGAGAAACCTTATATCTGTGAAATATATGACAAAAGAGGTTCATTGCATGATAGCTTACACTCCCATCACTTTATCCACCAGGAAAAGAAACCCTACACCTGTGAAATATGCAACAAAGGATTTCAGCTTAGTAGTTCCTTAAAATCTCACTGTCTTATCCATATGAAAGAGAAATCCTATATTTTTGATATTTTCAACCAGGAATTTTTCCATAAAAAGTTGTTAAAGCAACATCAGGTAAAACACATCAAACAGAAACATTACATCTATGAAATGGGTAAGAAAAGTTTTTCGCATAAAAATCAGTTAACACTGCATCATTTTATCCACACACAAGAGAAATCTCACAGCTCTGCAGTAGGTAACCAAACATTTTCCCATGATGACAACTTAAAGGCACATCATCTCACCCAGGAAGAATAGAAACTCCATATTTCTGAAATTTGCAACGACAAATTTTCAGAGGAAAGCTGTGTAAAACCTGATCCAATTATCAACACAGAAGAGAAACCTTATATGTGTGAAATATGTAGCGAAAGATTTTCACAAAGTGATCGATTAGCACTGCATCATTTTAACCACACAAGAAAGAAAGCTGAAGTATATAACGAAATGATTTCTGAGAGTGGCATCCTAAATGCAAATCATCTTAGCAAGAGCGAAAACAAACTTTCTCTTTCTGAAATATGCAATGAGGGGGTTTCAATTAAAAGCAGCCAAAAATGCATAATGTTGTTCACACAAAAAGGAAACTTCATATTTGTGAAGTTTGCAACAAAGAATATTCAAGTATTACTTATTTAAAGTTGCATCGTCGTATCCATACAAAAGAGAAGCCATCTGTGAAATATGTAACAAAGGGTTCACACGGATTAGTCATTTAAAGAGGCACCTCCATATCCATTCAAAAACAAAACCACACATCTGTGAAATATGTGACAAAGGATTTACAAGTAAGAGTTATTTAAAGATGCATCGTTTGATACACAAGGAAGAAAAACCTTATGTCTGTGAAATATGTAACAAAGGATTTTTACGTAGTAGCAATTTAAAATTGCACTGTATTATCCACACGGGAGAGAAACCTTATGTCTGTGAAATATGTAACAAAGGGTTCAAATGGATTAGTCATTTAAAGAGGCACCGTATTATCCACACGGGAGAGAAACCTTATGTCTGTGAAATATGTAACAAAGGGTTTCCACGGATTGGTCATTTAAAGAGGCACTGTATTATCCACACGGGAGAGAATCCTTATGTCTGTAAAATATGTAACAAAGGGTTCCCACAGATAATTCATTTAAAGAGGCACCGTATTATCCACATGGGAGAGAAACCTTATGTCTGTGAAATATGTAACAAAGGATTTACAAGTAAGAGTTATTTAAAGATACATCGTTTTACACACAAGGAAGAGAAACCTTACCACTGTGAAATATGTAACAAAGGATTTTTATATAGTAGCAGTTTAAAATCACACCATATTATCCACACGGGAGAGAAACCTTATGTCTGTGAAATATGTAACAAAGGGTTTACACAGAGGATCAGTTTAAATGTACACAGTTTAACTCATAAAACAGAGCAATCACATCCTGTGAACATTTAACAAATGAATTTGATAGCGTGGGAATTTAAAGCTTTACTTCTTTCGATATCAAATAGAAACTCATCCCGAAATATATATCGAAGAAATTTTCCTTTGCAGAAGCGTAATGTAAGAGAAGAAACCTAGAACTTAAAAGTGAAAAGTAAAGAAATTCATTTTATATAAATCATAATCCCTCCTATTTTATCCACACAGAACTGAAACCTTGTACCACTGAAATATGCAAGAAGGTGTTTTTCAAGTGTAGTAATTTAAAATTATCCATATAAATAAGAAACTTCACAACTGTGAGATATGTAATACAGGTCTTTCATAGAGCAGCAACCTAAACCTCTATTGGATTTCTCATACAAAAGAGAAACCGGATCTTTCTTAAATTTGTAGCAAATCCTTTTTTAGGTATTGGCAATTTAAATCGCATCCTCATACCTGCACAAAGGAGAATAATAACTCTTTCAAATACGCAAATTTTTCTCCAAGTAATAATCCAAATGAGGGTACTCATATCTATTGATTATGAAACAAGGAATTTTCCTAATATATCTGTTTGATACTGCATCATTTTACACTTACAAAATAGGAATCTAATAGCTAAGAAATATATAACAACAGAATTTCACATGCTATGGAACTGCAGCCGTCCCGTGGCCGAGTGGTTAGTGCGCTTAGCTACTGATCTGAGGGACCTGGGTTCGAGCCCCAGATTAAGGCATGGTTGTATGTGCCTTTTTTCTGCTGAGGTCCTGCCATCCTCACAGACCTTCTACTGTGGCATATAAACTGACAGGCTCCTGTCAGACCTCTGTGGCAAGCAGCTGTTTGAGGGGGTATTTATTTTTTTACTTATGGAAATGCACTTAGAAAAACCTCATATCTGTGAAATATAAAACAAATCATTTTCAGCGAGTGGCCACATTTAGTTGTATTGTGTTATGCTGACAAAAACATTTCTCATATATGTGAAATATATAACAGAGGATTTTCCAGCAGTAGAAACTTAAATTCGATAATTATATCACAAACAATCTAACAGGATTTTCATTCGGTAGAAATTTATACCTGAAAAGTCCAAAGCTGACGTCTGTGATTTTGAACAAATATATTTCAAGGTCAACGTTAATTTAAAACCCTATCATTCTAAACACAGAAATTTGAAACTTAATATAAACTGATTGGAAAAATTATTTTATATACCTATCTAATTACCTGTTGCTCCACGCCCTCACAAGAACAGACAGACATCTTGGTAAGGACACAATGAAGGTGTTGCAAACATGGAGGGGGTATTGCTACCCATAAGACGAAGATCGCCTGTTATACAGCATTTGCAGTTGCCGGTGGGGTTTGGCAGGCTCGAACAAATCTTTCTAATTCGTCCCACAAATTTTCAATGGGGTTGAGGTCATTCGAATGTGGTAAAATAATTTTAATGATCCTGCAGCCAATTGGTCGCCACTCGGAAAGTATGTGGTGTGGAGCTCTTCTGTTGGTAGATGGCGTCATGGTGCATATAGAGAATCGTTACGAATGGGTGGAGATGATTGGCGAGGATGTTCACATACCTTTTGCCAGTGACATAGGTTTCGACGGGTGCAAGAAGCCCCAAGGAAGCACAGGCAAACACACCCCAAACTGTTACACCGGCTCCACCTGCCTGTTTGACTCCAACTTGGCAGCTCGGTCCATCACTTGTGGTTTGGACCCCACACGCACCTTCCCATCGGCGTTATTCATCACACCAGATGATGTCTGCAATTGCAGTCCAATCTTTTGGTGTCTTGCAGTCAACAAGAAGACACGATATGGACGTCGAGTGTCATAGCTTATTTTTTCTATGGTACAATAGATAGTTTTTGTGCATAAGCTTGTGGATGCGCCCTTGTTCAAATCCTATGTTATCTGCTCCATGGCAGTCATGTGATTCCTATTAATGATGCAGTACAGTCTGCGATCACCTCAAGAATCAATTGCACGTTTACATCCACGTTTCTCCCGCTGGTTGGAAGTTTCGCCACATTTCTCGTAGTTGTGGTACACTTGTGCGACTGTCTGAGGTGGAAATCCTAACAATTCAGCAGTTGCAGTGTTTGAACAACCGGCCTCCCTTGCACCTACTATCTGGCCATTATCAAGCGTAGTAACTGGATTGCTATAATCACGGTTAAAGACAGTGACGTAAGAGAGTTACGTCTCTGCCTTTACCCGTGATTACTTCTCTGCAACTGGTTTCCACTGCACAGAGACCTGCTCTATTTACAGGCATTGCCAGTTTCAGAGTGCCACGTGAATGGACATGATACTTCTGCTTTGCACGTTGTTATTGAATTAAATATTGATGTGTATGTAATAATGTGTCCATTCAGTGAATGCATCAAAGTATTTTCTCTGGGTGCCAGATTAAAATCTCCTTCTTCAAATAAAAGGAAATTTATATTTTTAAAATATGTAACAATATATTTTCACATAAAGGCAGAAAATGTTGTATCACCTTGTTCACGTGAAAAATAACTTCGCTAATTCAAATATTTAAGAAACTGTATCAATGAATTTTTAAGCCTTGTTAAACACTAAATAATTTCAACGATATAACGAAAGGCTGTGAACAGAAAGGATAGGAAATGTTAATTTCTTCCTAAGAGTTCTTTTTTAATTTTAGATGTCTATCAAAGCATCGTAATATCGTGCTTTATTCTGTAATTATTCAACAGAAATGTCAATGTCTGCCATTATGTTAGAACTGACTGCTACTATGAACAACCTTAAAATGGCATAAACCATTTTGTGAAAGGAGTAGTAGCTAAAAATTGGCTTAAACTTTGCTGCTCCAATACTTAAAAATAGCAAGCAGCGTATCCTATAAATCAAGGATACGCTGCTTGCTATTTGTAAGTGAAAGTAAGTGGAAGCAAATATTATGTAGCAGGGTTTTTTTTGAATAAAAAGTCCATTATTTCTCATAGTTTTTGTTCAATGCTAAGTAAAAATATCATTACATTTAATATTTTATATCATATTAAGAAATTCCTCAATTAATTATGATTTTAACGGTTGGCTTTGTGAATCTGAAAAAGGTTAACGAATTGTCACTAAACCCGTCATTCTCAATCCAAAGCATCCGTAGTTGAGACTTTTAACTTTTCAACTTTAGTTCTCAGATACTTTTCTTTCGGAAAGTTTATTTCCGTATCTGTAGGTGTCTCTCTAGAGATCATAAATTCTTTGATCTGGCATGGTCTGTGCGCCATCATGAGAAGAGGAGAGAAACAAAAGAAGTAAAAATCTTCGGAGGCATCGTAAGGGTCAATCAATTATTCCACTTCATTAATATTCACCATTTTCCTGGGTGAAACCACTGGTTCGCAGGTTTTTATGCCCGGGCTTAGGTGTGCCTCAGATGTGCTGTGGTAAATGTTGTGTACAAAGATTAAATAAACTAATGCACCAGAGTAGATTACGTACGACATATTTTATTTACATTCTCACATATATGTACTGTCGCTCAAAAAAGTATCCGAACACTACGGTTGATTACAAAATTCAGAAAAAATATCTGGCAGCGATGTTTTTAGAAATTAGTGAGCTGACAACCTTCTGTTACTTGACACGAAGGTTGCCAGCTCACTAATTTCTAAAAAAATCGTTGCCAGATATTTTTTTCTGAATTTTGTAATCAACCGTAGTGTTCGGATACTTTTTTGAGCGACAGTACCTATGCGAATATGCTCAATTCCGTGGGCCTTAGCTGCGCTCAAGATCCGAATGCACTTTGCTACTGCAAGCATTCATATGATGAGGTGGAAATCCGTACAGAAATCTCCTTTTCGACCTCAAAACTCGGGCGAGAGGATATTTAATCCTTGCCTAAACCATCTGATTCACACAGAACCGAAACCTGGTCCTTCAGAGATAGAGCTAAGACCCTTTCACGTGCGTAACAAATGACCTTTCTGTTTGCCAGCAACTCTCAGTCTGAAGTTTATTGTTTGCTCTCTCCTCTCCATCAAACGCACTAGGGTCTCCAGCTGGGGACGTCAGAGCTTTAAAAGCGTTTTCACTTACGCTCCATTACAGGGCATGTGGAGCACAGTCTACCTCGGCCTGAATGCAAACTAATGACTTACATTCCCATTTCGGACACTTCAGAAAATACAGTTAACATAGATATATACAAAAACCATAAAATACAACAGTAAATTAAATTAGAGGGACATGACACGTGGGTCCTGATCATTTGCTGGTGGCAAAGAAGAAAAAGTTTACTTCCTCAGAATGTCTATCGTGGAGATTCACGAGGTCAAAAATATATATCAAAGAACATTTGACACCGTTAAAATAAAGAGATACTCTCTACGAAACGAAACAATTCAAGCAAAAGGAAGATTAAAAATTTGTATGGACAAAAGATTGGAAAATTTTCATCACAAAAGATTAAAACACGAGAATAATTAGAAGCAAGAGTAGAGTTCTCGATGCAAAATTAAAAATGGCTAGAAATGCGTTGAATAATACGGATAATAACTTAATGTGGACAAGTGACAATTTAGAGAGTAGTGTAGCTAATTACACTTCATTCGAACTGTGTAGCGATAATGAGTTCATACAATATATAAATAGTGATAATACTGTGAATTATATTATTTTTCATATTAATGTTAGAAGTATTCTTTTGCGTTTTGATGAAATCTTACTATTTTTTGCAATGTCTAATAACGAAATTGATATTTTGATACATTTAAAATTGATGGTTATGATATTTTTTATGATTGTAGGGAAGGAAAAAGATTTGCTGGGGTATTATTTTATTATGAAACTAATGTTTTTAACTTCGTTAAAATGCCTTTCAAAATGAATACTGCAGAATGTGTATGATAGAAATTTGGATATGTATATTTGGGCGATATATCGATCACATAATCACACCATTTAAAATTTTGTGCAGAAGATTCAAGATACGTTAAAAACGACGGATTATAAAAATAATGTAATAATTGGGATAATAAATATTGATATATTACAAGATACGAATGATACTCTGTCATATTTAAATTTACTGTGTGAATACGGTTTTCATTCTTTAATACTAAATCATACTAGGAGAGTTAAAGATTCAAGATCTTGCATTGATCATATTTTTATAAGGACACAGAAATATCTCGGTCAGTCTAGTTCAGCGATCTATGTTAAGGATGTAACTGATCACTCTCCAATAGCATTAAAACTGAGCATGGTTAACAAGTTATTGAATAAATATGTGCTACTCATTATTTCTTAAGGGAAAAAAGCGATTATATTGCCTTAGAAACGTGTATGAAAATTAAATTTACATTTAAATAGTAATTTTAACAACTCTGCAGAATAAAATTAGTAGAAATGGTGATTTTGTTAATCAGCTACAAGTAGCAATGGAAAGCAGTACAGTAAATGAAGATATGGTAATAAAGGTAAAAAGTATAAAAAATAAAAATTCCTGGACAACGAACGAATTGATTGACCTTTTTAAGTTAAGAGATTATTGGGATCAATATAAAAATATTCGAAATTTTACAGTAGAACAGATTAAAATAGCTAAACATAATTATTATCAAAGAGAAAATGATAATGAGAGAGGGAATCGCAATCTGATAAATGTGTAGAAAGGAATGGCAATGTTGGAATAAAATATTGAATACTCCTAAAATGGGACTGAACATACCCAAGAAATATGACCAAAACATTTTGCCTGAAATTTTTAAGAATCATTTTGTAAATATTAATTTAGGTCGGACTGTTGCTGTTGAAAATCCATTTTATGTAAACAGATTGGAAGACTCTCCGAAAGAATTTTTCTTAGAACCAACGAATTGTAATGATGTGATAAATATTATATCCTCATTAAATAACAATAAATCTGCAGGACACGATAAGATTGGGCCCAAAGTACTGAAAATTATTGCTAAATATCAAGCTGAATATTTAGCAGATGTTATTAATTTTTCTTTCAAAAATGGAATATTTTTCAATAGTTTACAAACTGCAAGAGTTACTCCTGTTTGTGAAAAGGGAAAGTGAAGATGACATGAATAACCATAGACCAATATCAGTTTTACCTAGTTTATCTAAAGTTATTGAAAAATTACGAAGATAACTTTTACGATACTTGAACAAGAAAAATTATTTTAGCATTTCACAATTTGGATTCAGGGAAAGGTGTAATATTGAAGATTCTATATTAAAATTGACTAGGTAATTTTGAATGCAATTGATAACTCACAAAAAGCTGGAGCTATATACTTAAACATAGCAGAAGCGTTTGATACATTTAACCACGATTTACTCTTAAAGAAATCATTTGCCATAGTATAAAGATGTGTCGTTTTTGAGTGGTTCAAATCCTATTTAAAAAAAAATAGGATGCAATTTCTCCAGATCAACGGCAACAAAAGTACAATTAAATTGATCACTAATAGTGTACCACAAGGCTCAATACTTGGACCTATTTTATTTTTAATTTATGTTAATGGTTTTTTCAAATTGAATTTAAAAGGAGAATTTGTGTCATTTGCTGATGATACCACAGTTGTTTTCAAAAATTCAAATAGTAGTGAACTGTATCTGGACATGAGTCATGATATAGATTTAATAACAAGCTGGTTCAACAAAAACCTATTAGTTTAAATATTGAAAAAGTCAAATTTATGTATTTTTCATTAACAAAGTTAGATTATTTTCCTTATAACTTCTACATACATGGTGATGTGTATTGAAGGCAAAACACGTTCATGTAAAATCATGCAAATCACAACAATAAAATAACTTGGAATGCACATAGATTCAAATTTAAAGTGGAAGAAACATATCCATATGCTGATCAAAAAATTAATATGCTATTTATATAAATTACATAACAAAGATAGAATCAAACGCATTTATGCTGAAGTCGGGCAACAATCCCTAATCATCCGCACATCACCATTATCTGTTACATAGATCCCAAGGTAATTAAACAGTGACACCTGCTCAAGACTGCAACCATTCAGATTAACTGAATCACAACCTACCTGACAAAATTTCATTACTTTAGTTTTCTCTCTGTTTATAACCAAACCTACTCTACTACCAGTTTCATCAACAGCTCGAATGAAAGAGTTCATCTCATCAACATCATTTGCCAAAAGGGTTAAATCATCAGCAAAGTTCAAATCAGAAATTTTCGTATCTCCAGTCCATTTAAGGCCAAAATCTTTCCCTTGAAGTGAATTTCGCATAACATAATCAACAACCAAACTAAAGAGAAAAGGAGACAAAATGCACCCTTGTCGAACACCAGAAGTAATGCTAAACCAATTGCTACAAGCCTTACCACCTCTCAAACACGACTAGTGTTATTATAGAGAGCTTTTATTATGTTAACTAACTTGTCTGGTATACCATATGATCTAAAAATCAACCACAAATTATGATGATCAACAGAGTCGAAAGCCTTTTTGAAATCAACAACGCTAGCAACCGAAGGTTTCTGAAACTCTAAACATTTCTCTAGAATCTGCGTAAGTAAAAATATCTGATCTACACTGCTCATCACGCAATTGCCTGACAACCAGACTCTTAATGATATTAAGTACAATCATGCAAAAAACGTTTCCTGGAACAGAGAGTAGGCTGATACCACTATAGTTATCACAAGAACATCGATCACGTTTTTTAAAAATAGGGATAATAATAGCTCTGGTAAAATCCTTAGGAACCATGCCTTTTATCCTTCTATCCCTGTATACTTGTCCGTTTTGTACCACACAAAACATTAACTATCTGGTACAGCTCTCTGCTGTTGTGCTGTCTAACTGCTTCCTTGGCTTTGTCAGCCAAGCCATCAAGCCAAAGAATCTTATCAGCAGCTAACTGATCCTTTACACGTTTATTAAGCTCTCTGTGATGCTTCCCATTAGGACTAGTAGGGTATTGGTTAAGGGCATTCCTGCAGTTGTTTCTTTCTGAAATAAGCTCAAGTGCTTTATCACTCAAATAATTCCGTCTCCTCTGCTCCTTTTTTCTTAAAAGAATACTGTTAGTTTCCAAAAACTCCTGTTTAAAATGGTCCCATTCTTCCTCAACTTAAGTAGTAAGCAAACCATGACTGTCATAATGACTAAGTAACCTATCATGGTAAGCTTTAGGTATAACTGGGTCTTTCAGAGCTTCAGTATTAAAGGTAAATTTTTTAACCCTAACAAAAGACTTTTTAAGTTTAAGTTGCAAGACAATTTTAACAAGGTAATGGTCACATCCAATATCAGCTCCCCTAAATGACCTGGTATTCCTAACAGAACTAGCCCATTTGCTTTTAATTAATATGTAATCAATCATATTCTTATGCAGCCCATCAGATGAAACCTATGTGTACTTATGTATGTCGTGATGTTTGAAATAAGTCACGTTCCACGTTCCTGCAGAGAGAAAATGATTAGTAGGATTTTTAAAGAAACTAGGTTTATTGAGATAGGTAGGGCCAACAATATCAAACAACCCTCTGATCCCATGCATGGGACAAAGACCTGTTCCTCCTCCGCTAAAGGCTGAAGTCACCGATGCTGGTAGGAACTTGAGGAACCACCTTTTCCAGTGGACGTTTTCAAGAGCCATATGGTCTGCCTGAGACACATTACTCCAGTTTAGGATTGATGATGTCCAACTAGCTAAGTGAGATTCAAGTACCTGCGATGGCCCCTGATTAGGATTATCCACCAGCTGATATAAGTTATCCCGTGTCTGTGTTCACTTAGGGCTGACAACGCATAAACAAACAGAAAACACAGTGGCGGATTCTCTCTCAACAGAGGCCCAATAGTGCATCAAATCCAATATCCATAACCCAATCCAAATCAAATCCACAAATGAAAATTCCTACATCTAATAACTTGATAGATGTAGACTCATTCAGACAAAATTTTAGTGAAAAAAGTTTGTCTTTTATACATATGTATTTTCTTTTTTTTTTTGGTATTTTTTTTCCATTTTTTTAAACTTTTTTAATCCTTTTTTTCTCTACATAATTATTTTTCATTTATTTAGGTATATTTTTATTTTTTTTACAATTTATCTAAAATATTAATATTTTTAAGAAAGGATCTATAATCAAGCTTAAATCCATAAACAACTCCAGTAGGTATAAATGGTCAGCACTAGAATCCTGTGAAATTGACCACTCCTCAGCAGTGTTGAAGAAAAAAAGAAAAAAGTGGAAAAACGTTTTGAAGTTTATATTCAATGGTTTTTTTTTAAATATTTTACCCTCCCCCCTATCACTCTTAATATATTGGCTGTGCCACTCTGATGATATAGATGTTTATTTCTTACTGTAACGCTCCAAACAAATGCAAAATATTTGAAGTTTATGCTCCGGATAGCTTAGACGGGCGCCAGGCAATAATTAACAAATTGCCAAAAGTAGAATAAGTTGATAATAAGTTGATTTAGGGTTCAAATACCAGCGAGCGTTAATGAGTAAGAATTAAAATGATTGTCAAGTAAACTTTATAATTCAAAAACCCTTAATTCGCGTTGCTCAAGAGAAAAAATTGTACAGACTCAAAAGGTTTATAACAAAACAGATTTATTTCCAAAATAATTTAACTCACCAAGACATCAATGAAGAACACATAACTGCTACTCCTGTGCTACACGCACTGTGCTTGGTGCTACGCACCTTGTGCTCGTGCACTCACTTGTTCTTCTGCTACAACTCCTTAGTGACTTGCAGGCCACCGGTTTTTGACAATGAGCTGGCGCATGCCGGGAAAGACATTAACATACTATGACGAACGACGCAAAAGCTACGACGCAAGAGGGGCGTGTCCTTGGCACGCGCTTTAACGGTACAGTCGGAAGATCCGAGTTGCGGCGCATGCGCAACTCCTAGAAACTCTTGGATGTGAGCGCTGTGATGCCAAAAAGGAAATAAAAAAATCCCCAAAATGATAAATATAATGTAAATTAAACAAAACTGGTTAAGGTAAAGTAAAAGTGAACGATGGGGCATCACAACTCCCTCTTCCAAAGGGAGTCAAAAGATTTTACCTAACAAATTTTGACGAGCAATTTTGAATAAAGGACACATCTTACGTCATTTACACATGGCTGAACATAAATAAGTAAAAGTATGCTAGCGCAAATTTTGATATGACGAACTATTCTCACTTTGACACAATTTTCCAGCACAACCAAAGGTACCTCCTCCCTTTTCCTCCTGACAAAAATATGTAATTAACAGCTACCTAGTGTCAATATATACCAGTGGCTGTGACAGTTAACTGTATACTAGCATCATCGGTCTAACTAGTATCACATTCTGATACAAACTCGAAATTGGCATATCTTGAACTGTACAGAAAAAATAGGTTAATGAACTCCTAATCTTCCTTAGATTCTAATAAATGTTAAAAAGATGAAAAGAAAAAAAAATTACATTGTTGCTAGCGGGGTGATAACTTCCGCTTTTCCCCTAACCACAAAAAAGTATGTGACAGCTAAATCTTCACCTAAATCACATAAAAAAAACGGGTATTCGAACACCGTTATCTCCTCCTAATTACATTGAAATACGCAAAGCTAAGAAAATTCAAAATTTACAAACAAGCGGGATTGTAATCATCCGCTAATTCTTCTATTCACAGAAATCGCGATCTAGTTGAAAAAAAAAATCATTAGTTACCTCCCCCTTCAGAGCTAACGTCCCCCTCCCAAAGGAGTTATGCTGGTAACAACTCGGTTATCAGACTAGGCCATTTGGGGACAGCTCCAAAAAGGTACACACAAAAAAAACAAAATTCTGCAGTCATCATCATGGTCATCATCTATATATACCAATAAATACTGCCAATGTCATCCCAAAAATCACGTATCATTGACACATAAATATCACTGATGACACTGAACAGATTTAAACACATATACATAAATCGTATCTAAGAATAAAGAAAAAAAAAAGAGTGTAAATAATTTATAACATACGATGATAACATTTCATCCAATAACTTTTACATGAATCTCCTTTCTTTTTTTTTTTACATAAATTCACTTTGGAATGCACGTTATTTTACAATACAATTTCTTAAACATAAAAAATATTAAATCACTAATTCTCTTTCACTCTTCTCATTCATATCCAGAAACATTTTAAAATTTCTAAACTTTCCAATGTCGACTTACAAAATTTTCAGCTATCAGTCAGCTGAAAAAAAATCTACAAAAATGCATTTTAACTCACGTAAATACAATAACTAGAACCTCGATGAACAAGAATGCAAAATAAATTCTATTCACACAAGTATAAACTCGAACTACAAAAATTTCACTTTTCAAAAATAAATATCGAACTCTAAAGTTTCAACAAGAAATTAAACATCGCTAACTATATAATTCACAATAAGACATCTTCTTCGTCTTCATCTATTCCAGAAAAAAAACATTTTATAACTCAATCAAGTGCCAAGTGAAAGAAAAATATACTTAAATTTCATTGTTAGCACTCCGTGGCGATAAATCATCTAGTCCGTTTCCGATAATATCCTTCCATCGTCGTTGGGTGGCTTCACGTAAAGTTGTTACTGAAGATCTCGTTCAAGTCAAGTCGTCGCTGTAGATCTCTCTCGTGACGTCATCTTCCCGATGTTCGCTGCTTCGCTGCCGGTTGTCGCTCTGCAGGCTCTGGTCGTTTCGTCGGCCTTTCGTCACGCTCTTGACGTTGATGGAACAGCTGAATCTGGCTTTGTCAGTCTTTGCCCTGTTGTGTGCAGTAGGTGATAATCTAATCTGTTCTTTTCTCTTCTGCTTGGTAAAGGTTCATCATCATCAGAGCCATCTTTCTCCTGGGTTTGTTGTGGAGCATCTACTTCAGATCTAGAAAATTCTATAGATGTTTTAAATATCTTTATATTCACAACATTAAAGTATCCTACTGAGGCATTAGTGGTCATATTGGCCAATTCATACAGAAGTGGGGAAAGTTTCTTCCTTATAACATATGGTCCAGCATATAATGGTGCAAATTTCTTGATGAATCCTCTTTCTTTATCACTCTTATGATGTGTTTTAATCAAGACCTTATCACCTATTTTAAATTCCATATGTCGTCGTCTTTTATTATAATCCTCTCGTTGCTTTTGTTGTGCTCGTAGGGAATTATCTTCTGCCTTTGAAATGGCTCTAATATGCTGTTCCGTTCTAAACTCAATGGATTGTGAAGATGAGGGTTGGCCAATGAGTCTGTCCCAGGGAAATGTTAGTTCTCTTCCAAGAAATATCCGTGAAGGCGTGAATTTGGTGGTTTCATGTAATGAAGTGCGTAAGCAAAGGAAAACTGTTGCAAATATTTATCCCATGTACTATGTCTATTTTCAACGTAAGCAGCTATCATTCTGCCAATATTTCGATTAATTCTTTCTGTCAAATTTGATTGTGGATGATATGGAGTTGTATATATATATTTTATTTGGAACGTTTCGCATACTTCAGCAAGCACATTGGAAATGAATTGGGACCCATTGTGCGAAACTATACTCTTGGGTACCCCGTATCTGCATATAAATTCATTTACAAATTTCTTTGCTACGATTGTTGCTGTTGCATTTCTAACAGGAAATATTTCGACCCATTTCGAAAAATAATCTACCAACACCAGAATATATTGGGATCCCGCTTGTGTTTGTGGATACGGGCCCATTAAATCCATGCCAACTAATTCCATGGGTTCATTGGAGATCGTGCTTTTCATAAGACCACAAGGACGGTTTTGATCGAATTTCGTGGTTTGACAAATTAGGCATGTTTCTACATAGGTTTTTACGTCCTTTTTCAAAGCTGGCCAATATGATCTTTTGGCCACTTTCTGATAGGTTTTCCGTGTACCTAAATGTCCAGCTGAAGGTACATCATGTAATTCTCGGAGTACGTACTCTCTTAAATTCTTGGGAATAAATGGGGCGATAACTGCCTGTTTGACTCGGTCGTCTGCAGTAGTACAAAATATCGTTAATTAATCTGAAATGTCTGGCTCTTCCAACAATACTTGAAGCTATACTAGGATCTAGAGGTAATTAATCAGTTTTCAAATAATGATACACGTTTCCATATTCTAAATCTCTTTGTTGTTCAGTAATTAAATGTTCCTTGTATTCGATGGGAACTATTGTGGCGAGTGAGGGAGCAAAAGGCTTATCTTCGAGCTCTGGCGTAACTTCTGCCGGCCACACGGCAGCACGGGATAATGCATCTGGTAGCTGATGTGCACTTCCCTTTCGATGCTCGACCTTGAAATTAAATTCTTGTAGGCGTAATGTCCAGCGCATTAGACGACCTGTTAGATTGGTAGATGTCTGTAACCATTGTAAAGCAGCATGGTCAGTAAAAATAGTTATGTCGGATGTGTCTAATTGTACTTTAAAATTTTCTAGAGCCCATATTACGCTTAGACATTCTTTTTCAGTCACTGTATAGTTTCTTTCAGTATTACTCAAACTGCGACTGGCATACTTGATAACGTGTTCACAATTGTCATTCTGTACTTGGCTCAGCACGGCGCCGAGACCGACATCGGAAGCATCAGTGTAGATGAAAAAAGGTTTGCCTACCTGTGGCAAGGCCAACACGGGAGCATGACACAATGCATCCTTTAATGTCTGAAATGCTGTATCGCAAACAGGTGTCCAGTGAAACCGCTTTCACTTTCGACGTAATTCACACAAAGGTTCGGCCAAATTAGCAAAATTGGGTACAAATTGTCGGTACCATCCACACATTCCTAAAAATCTACAAAGTTGTTTCGAATTGCGCGGTGTGGGAAATCGTTCTATGGCTTCGACCTTATTAGGTAATGTTCTTACTCCATCTTTATTAACATTGAAACCGAGGTATTGAACGTCCTCTCGGAGAAATGTGCATTTGGACAACTTTATGGTGAGTCCGGCCTCTCTTAACCTTGCAAATACCAAATTCAAATCACGTAGATGCTCTGAAAAATCAGTAGAAAAAAATGACTATATCGTCTAAGTATACTTCACAAATTTTTCCTTTTAGGTCACCCAGAACTACGGACATAAGACGTTGAAACATGGCGGGTGCTCCTGATAAGCCAAATGGTAAGCAACGAAATTGGAATAATCCATCTTTTGTGAGGAATGCTGTTTTGGGTCGATTTGGTGGATATACGGACACCTGCCAATATCCTGAAGACAAATCTAGTGTGCTAATAAATTTCTTGCCAGCCAGTTGTGTTAGTAGATTCTGAATAATAGGTAGTGGATATCTGTCGGGGACTGTAACAGCATTTAATTTTCGATAGTCTACGCAAAATCTCAAATCACCAGTTTTCTTTTTAACGAACACGACCGGTGAAGCCCAAGGGCTAAAACTTGACTCTATTATCCCATCCTCTAACATTTCTTTAATTTGTGTTGAAATTATCTCTTCTTTACTGGGAGGATAATTATATGGTTTGCTGTAAACAGGTCTATTCTTGCCGGTGTCGATATGATGTTCCATCTGTTCAGTGTCATCAGTGATATTTATGTGTCAATGATACGCAATTTTTGGGATGACATTGGCAGTATTTGTTGGTATATATAGATGATGACCATGATGATGACTGCAGAATTTTGTTTTTTTTGTGTGTACCTTTTTGGAGCTGTCCCCAAATGGCCTAGTCTGATAACCGAGTTGTTACCAGCATAACTCCTTTGGGAGGGGGACGTTAGCTCTGAAGGGGGAGGTAACTAATGATTTTTTTTTTCAGTTAGATCGCGATTTCTGTGAATAGAAGAAGAATTAGCGGATGATTACAATCCCGCTTGTTTGTAAATTTTGAATTTTCTTAGCTTTGCGTATTTCAATGTAATTAGGAGGAGATAACGGTGTTCGAATACCCGTTTTTTTATGTGATTTAGGTGAAGATTTAGCTGTCACATACTTTTTTGTGGTTAGGGGAAAAGCGGAAGTTATCACCCCGCTAGCAACAATGTAATTTTTTTTTTCTTTTCATCTTTTTAACATTTATTAGAATGTAAGGAAGATTAGGAGTTCATTAACCTATTTTTTCTGTACAGTTCAAGATATGCCAATTTCGAGTTTGTATCAGAATGTGATACTAGTTAGACCGATGATGCTAGTATACAGTTAACTATCACAGCCACTGGTATATATTGACACTAGGTTAGCTGTTAATTACATATTTTTGTCAGGAGGAAAAGGGAGGAGGTACCTTTGGTTGTGCTGGAAAATTGTGTCAAAGTGAGAATAGTTCGTCATATCAAAATTTGCGCTAGCATACTTTTACTTATTTATGTTCAGCCATGTGTAAATGACGTAAGATGTGTCCTTTATTCAAAATTGCTCGTCAAAATTTGTTAGGTAAAATCTTTTGACTCCCTTTGGAAGGGGGAGTTGTGATGCCCCATCGTTCACTTTTACTTTACCTTAACCAGTTTTGTTTAATTTACGATATATTTATCATTTTGGGGATTTTTTTATTTCCTTTTTGGCATCACAGCGCTCACATCCAAGAGTTTCTAGGAGTTGCGCATGCGCCGCAACTCGGATCTTCCGACTGTACCGTTAAAGCGCGTGCCAAGAACACGCCCCCTCTTGCGTCGTAGCTTTTGCGTCGTTCGTCATAGTATGTTAATGTCTTTCCCGGCATGCGCCAGCTCATTGTCAAAAACCGGTGGCCTGCAAGTCACTAAGGAGTTGTAGCAGAAGAACAAGTGAGTGCACGAGCACAAGGTGCGTAGCACCAAGCACAGTGCGTGTAGCACAGGAGTAGCAGTTATGTGTTCTTCATTGATGTCTTGGTGAGTTGAATTATTTTGGAAATAAATCTGTTTTGTTATAAACCTTTTGAGTCTGTACAATTTTTTCTCTTGAGCAACGCGAATTAAGGGTTTTTGAATTATAAAGTTTACTTGACAATCATTTTAATTCTTACTCATTAACGCTCGCTGGTATTTGAACCCTAAATCAACTTATTATCAACTTATTCTACTTTTGGCAATTTGTTAATTAGTGCCTGGCGCCCGTCTAAGCTATCCGGAGCATAAACTTCAAGTATTTTGCATTTGTTTGGAGCATTACAGTAAGAAATAAACATCTATATCATCAGAGTGGCACAGCCAATATATTAAGAGTGATGGGGGGAGGGTAAAATATTTAAAAAAAACCATTGAATATAAACTTCAAAACTTTTTTCCACTTTTTTCTTTTTTTCTTCAACACTGCTGAGGAGTGGTCAATTTCACAGGATTCTAGTGCTGACCATTTATACCTACTGGAGTTGTTTATGGATTTAAGCTTGATTATAGATCCTTTCTTAAAAATATTAGTATTTTAGATAAATTGTAAAAAACATAAAAATATACCTAAATGAATGAAAAATAATTATGTAGAGAAAAAAAGGATTAAAAAAGTTTAAAAAAATGGAAAACAAATACCAAAAAAAAAAAAGAAAATACATATATATAAAAGGCAAACTTTTTTCACTAAAATTTTGTCTGAATGAGTCTACATCTATCAAGTTATTAGATGTAGGAATTTTCATTTGTGTATTTGATTTGGATTGGGTTATGGATATTGGATTTGATGCACTATTGGGCCTCTGTTGAGGGAGAATCCACCGCTGTGTTTTCTGTTTGTTTATGCGTTGTCAGCCCTAAGTGAACACAGACACGGAATAACTTATATCAGCTGGTGGATAATCGTAATCAGAGGCCATCGCAGGTACTTGAATCTCACTTAGCTAGTTGGATATCATCAATCCTAAACTGGAGTAATGTGTCTCAGGCAGACCATATGGCTCTTGAAAACGTCCACTGGAAAAGGTGGTTCCTCAAGTTCCTACCAGCATCGGTGACTTCAGCCTTTAGCGGAGGAGGAACAGGTCTTTGTCCCATGCCTGGAATCAGAGGGTTGTTTGATATTGTTGGCCCTACCTATCTCAATAAACCTAGTTTCTTTAAAAATCCTACTAATCATTTTCTCTCTGCAGGAACGTGGAACGTGAGGACATTACATAGAGATTATTCTCTTGATGTCCTCATGCAGGAATTCCAATTCTATAACCAAGGTCTTCTAGGCTTGCCAGAGACTAGATGTACAGGTAAAGGTGAGATACTTAAAAATAGCTTTAAATTTCTCTTTACAGGGAGGGAGGATGGAAAGCATCACCAAGGCGTGGGTCTGCTTCTCAGCAGACATGCTAGTGATGCTCTTCTAGGATATGAGTGCATTAATGAAAGGTTTCTTACAGCAAAATTTCAGACAAGCATTAAAGACTTCAATGTTGTCTGCTGTTATGCCCCCACTGAGGATGCCAATGAGGATGAGAAGGATAGGTTTTACGGACAACTTCATGACATTTTGAATTCTGTAAAGAAAGGAGATATTACAGTTGTTCTAGGTGACTTCAATGCCAAAGTTGGTACCTTTGGGGAGAGGTGATAGGCCCTTTTGGTATTGGTAGCTGCAATGGCAATGGGTAATGTCTCCTACAGGTAAGTAAACTCAATGGTTTCAGAAAAACTAACACTTATTTCAAACGTCACGACATACATAAGTACACATGGGTTTCATCTGATGGGCTGCATAAGAATATGATTGATTACATATTAATTAAAAGCAAATGGGCTAGTTCTGTTAGGAATACCAGGTCATATAGGGGAGCTGATATTGGATGTGACCATTACCTTGTTAAAAGTGTCTTGCAACTTAAACTTAAAAAGTCTTTTGCTAGGGTTAAAAAATTTATCTTTAATACTGAAGCTCTGAAAGACCCAGTTATACCTAAAGCTTACCATGATAGGTTACTTAGTCATTATGACAGTCATGGTTTGCTTACTACTGAAGTTGAGGAAGAATGGGACCATTTTAAACAGGATTTTTTGGAAACTGACAGTATTCTTTTAAGAAAAAAGGAGCAGAGGAGACGGAATTATTTGAGTGATAAAGCACTTGAGCTTATTTCAGAAAGAAAGAACTGCAGGAATGCCCTTAACCAATACCCTACTAGTCCTAATGGAAAGCATTACAGAGAGCTTAATAAACGTGTAAATAATCAGTTAGCTGCTGATAAGATTCTTTGGCTTGATGGCTTGGCTGACAAAGCCAAGGAAGCAGTCAGACAGCACAACAGCAGAGAGCTGTACCAGATAGTTAATGTTTTGTGTGGTACAAAATGGACAAGTATACAGGGATAGAAGGATAAAAGGCATGGTTCCTAAGGATTTTACCAGAGCTATTATTATCCCTATTTTTAAAAAAGGTGATCGATGTTCTTGTGATAACTATAGGGGTATCAGCCTACTCTGTGTTCCAGGAAACGTTTTTTGCATGATTGTGCTTAATATCATTAAGAGTCTGGTTGTCAGGCAATTGCGTGATGAGCACTGTAGATCAGATATTTTTACTTATGCAGATTCTAGAGAAATGTTTAGAGTTTCAGAAACCTTCGGCTGCTAGCTTTGTTGATTTCAAAAAGGCTTTCGACTCTGTTGATCATCATAATTTGTGGTTGATTTTTAGATCATATGGTATACCAGACAAGTTAGTTAACATAATGAAAGCTCTCTATAATAACACTAGTCGTGTTTGAGAGGTGGTAAGGCTTGTAGCAATTGGTTTAGCATTACTTCTGGTGTTCGACAAGGGTGCATTTTGTCTCCTTTTCTCTTTAGTTTGGTTGTTGATTATGTTATGCGAAATTCACTTCAAGGGAAAGATTTTGGCCTTAAATGGACTGGAGATACGAAAATTTCTGATTTGAACTTTGCTGATGATTTAACCCTTTTGGCAAATGATGTTGATGAGATGAACTCTTTCATTCGAGCTGTTGATGAAACTGGTAGTAGAGTAGGTTTGGTTATAAACAGAGAGAAAACTAAAGTAATGAAATTTTGTCAGGTACGTTGTGATTCAGTTAACCTGAATGGTTGCAGTCTTGAGCAGGTGTCACTGTTTAATTACCTTGGGAGCTATGTAACAGATAATGGTGATGTGCGGCATGAGATTAACAAACGAATAGGGATTGCTGCCCGACTTCAGCATAAATGCGTTTGATTCTATCTTTGTTATGTAATTTATATAAATAGCATATTAATTTTTTGATCAGCATATGGATATGTTTCTTCCACTTTAAATTTGAATCTATGTGCGTTCCAAGTTATTTTATTTTTGCGATTTGCATGATTTTACATGAACGTGTTTTGCCTTCAATACACATCACCATGTATGAAGAAGTTATAAGGAAAATAATCTAACTTTGTTAATGAAAAATACATAAATTTAGCTTTTTCAATATTTAAACTAATAGGTTTTCGTTGAACCAGCTTGTTATTAAATCTATATCATGACTCATGTCCAGATACAGTTCACTACTATTTGAATTTTTGAAAACAACTGTGGTATCATCAGCAAATGACACAAATTCTCCTTGTAAATTCAATTTGAAAAAACCATTAACATAAATTAAAAATAAAATAGGTCCAAGTATTGAGCCTTGTGGTACACTATTAGTGATCAATTTAATTGTACTTTTGTTGCCGTTGATCTGGAGAAATTGCATCCTATTTTTTTTTAAATAGGATTTGAACCACTCAAAAACGACACATCTTTATACTATGGCAAATGATTTCTTTAAGAGTAAATCGTGGTTAAATGTATCAAACGCTTCTGCTATGTTTAAGCATATAGCTCCAGCTTTTTGTGAGTTATCAATTGCATTCAAAATTATCCTAGTCAATTTTAATATAGAATCTTCAATATTACACCTTTCCCTGAATCCAAATTGTGAAATGCTAAAATAATTTTTCTTGTTCAAGTATCGTAAAAGTTATCTTCGTAAATTTTCAATAACTTTAGATAAACTAGGTAAAACTGATATTGGTCTATGGTTATTCATGTCATCTTCACTTTCCCTTTTCACAAACAGGAGTAACTCTTGCAGTTTGTAAACTATTGAAAAATATTCCATTTTTGAAAGAAAAATTAATAACATCTGCTAAATATTCAGCTTGATATTTAGCAATAATTTTCAGTACTTTGGACCCAATCTTATCGTGTCCTGCAGATTTATTGTTATTTAATGAGGATATAATATTTATCACATCATTACAATTCGTTGGTTCCAAGAAAAATGCTTTCGGAGAGTCTTCCAATCTGTTTACATAAAATGGATTTTCAACAGCAACAGTGCGACCTAAATTAATATTTACAAAATGATTCTTAAAAATTTCAGGCAAAATGTTTTGGTCATATTTCTTGGGTATGTTCAGTCCCATTTTAGGAGTATTCAATATTTTATTCCAACATTGCCATTCCTTTCTACACATTTATCAGATTGCGATTCCCTCTCACATTATCATTTTCTCTTTGATAAAAATTATGTTTAGCTATTTTAATCTGTTCTACTGTAAAATTTCGAATATATTTATATTGATCCCAATAATCTCTTAACTTAAAAAGGTCAATCAATTCGTTCGTTGTCCAGGAATTTTTATTTTTTATACTTTTTACCTTTATTACCATATCTTCATTTACTGTACTGCTTTCCATTGCTACTTGTAGCTGATTAACAAAATCACCATTTCTACTAATTTTATTCTGCAGAGTTGTTAAAATTACTATTTAAATGTAAATTTAATTTTCATACACGTTTCTAAGGCAATATAATCGCTTTTTTCCCTTAAGAAATAATGAGTAGCACATATTTATTCAATAACTTGTTAACCATGCCCAGTTTTAATGCTATTGGAGAGTGATCAGTTACATCCTTAACATAGATCGCTGAACTAGACTGACCGAGATATTTCTGTGTCCTTATAAAAATATGATCAATGCAAGATCTTGAATCTTTAACTCTCCTAGTATGATTTAGTATTAAAGAATGAAAACCGTATTCACACAGTAAATTTAAATATGACAGAGTATCATTCGTATCTTGTAATATATCAATATTTATTATCCCAATTATTACATTATTTTTATAATCCGTCGTTTTTAACGTATCTTGAATCTTCTGCACAAAATTTTAAATGGTGTGATTATGTGATCGATATATCGCCCAAATATACATATCCAAATTTCTATCATACACATTCTGCAGTATTCATTTTGAAAGGCATTTTAACGAAGTTAAAATCATTAGTTTCATAATAAAATAATATCCCAGCAAATCTTTTTCCTTCCCTACAATCATAAAAAATATCATAACCATCAATTTTAAATGTATGAAAATATCAATTTCGTTATTAGACATTGCAAAAAATAGTAAGATTTCATCAAAACGCAAAAGAATACTTCTAACATTAATATGAAAAATAATATAATTCACAGTATTATCACTATTTATATATTGTATGAACTCATTATCGCTACACAGTTCGAATGAAGTGTAATTAGCTACACTACTCTCTAAATTGTCACTTGTCCACATTAAGTTATTATCCGTATTATTCAACGCATTTCTAGCCATTTTTAATTCTGCATCGAGAACTCTACTCTTGCTTCTAATTATTCTCGTGTTTTAATCTTTTGTGATGAAAATTTTCCAATCTTTTGTCCATACAAATTTTTAATCTTCCTTTTGCTTGAATTGTTTCGTTTCGTAGAGAGTATCTCTTTATTTTAACGGTGTGAAATGTTCTTTGATATATATTTTTGATCTCGTGAATCTCCACGATAGACATTCTGAGGAAGTAAACTTTTTCTTCTTTGCCACCAGCAAATGATCAGGACCCACGTGTCATGTCCCTCTAATTTAATTTACTGTTGTATTTTATGGTTTTTGTATATATCTATGTTAACTGTATTTTCTGAAGTGTCCGAAATGGGAATGTAAGTCATTAGTTTGCATTCAGGCCGAGGTAGACTGTGCTCCACATGCCCTGTAATGGAGCGTAAGTGAAAACGCTTTTAAAGCTCTGACATCCCCAGCTGGAAACCCTAGTGCGTTTGATGGAGAGGAGAGAGCAAACAATAAACTTCAGACTGAGAGTTGCTGGCAAACAGAAAGGTCATTTGTTACGCACGTGAAAGGGTCTTAGCTCTATCTCTGAAGGACCAGGTTTCGGTTCTGTGTGAATCAGGTTGTTTAGGCAAGGATTAAATATCCTCTCGCCCGAGTTTTGAGGTCGAAAAGGAGATTTCTCTACGGATTTCCACCTCATCATATGAATGCTTGCAGTAGCAAAGTGCATTCGGATTCAAGAAAGCTGAGAGGAGGAAGTCTACCAAGACCACCAGTAAAGCCATTTCATTGTGATCTTGAGCGCAGCTAAGGCCCAGGGAATTGAGCATATTCCCATATGTACATATATGTGAGAATGTAAATAACCTATGTTGTCCGTAATCTACTCTGGTGCATTAGTTTATTTAATCTTTGTACACAACATTTACCACAGCACATCTGAGGCACACCTAAGCCCGGGCATAAAAATCTGCGAACCAGTGGTTTCACCTAGGAAAATGATGAATATTAATGAAGTGGATTAATTGCTTGCCCCTTACGAATTGCGTGTCGGAAGCGTTTTAATTCTTTGTTTCTCTCCTCTTCTCCTCGTCGCACAGACCATGCCAGATCAAAGAATTTATGATCTCTAGAGAGACACCTACAGATATGTAAATAAACTTTCCCCAAAAACATATCTGAGAATTAATGTTGAAATATTATAAGTCTCAACTACGGATGCTCTGGACTGAGAATGACGGGTTTAGTGACAATTCGTTAACCTTTTTCAGATTCACAAAGCCAACCGTTAAAATCAAAATTAATTGAGGAATTTCTTAATATGTTATTAAATATTAAGTGTAAGGATATTTTTACTTAGCATTGAACAAAAACTATGAGAAATAATAGACTTTTTATTCAAAAAAGAAAAACCCTGCTACATATTTGCTTCCACTTACAAATAGCAAGCAGCGTATCCTTGATTTATAGGATACGCTGCTTGCTATTTTTAAGCATTGGAGCAGCAAAGTTTAAATCAATTTTCAGCTAGCACTCCTTTCACAAAATGGTTTATGCCATTTTAAGGTTGTTCGTAGTAGCAGTCAGTTCTAACATAATGGCAGCCATTGACATTTCTGCTGAATAATTACAGAATAAAGCACGACATTACCATGCTTTGATAGACATCTAAAATTAAAAAGAACTCTTAGGTAGAAATTAACATTTCCTATCCTTTCTGTTCACAGCCTATCGTTATATCGTTGAAATTATTTATAACAAGGCTTAAAAATTCATTGATACAGTTTCTTAAATATTTGAATTACCGAAGTTATTTTTCACGTGAACTAGGTGATGCACATTTTCTGCCTTTATGTGAAAATATATTGTTACATATTTTAAAACATAAATTTCCTCTTTTATTTGAAGAAGAAAATGAGGTTTTAATCTGGCACTCTGAGGAAATCCTTTGATGCATTCACTGATTGGACAAATTCTTACATACACCTCAATAACAATGTGCAAAGCAGAAGTATAATATCCAGTCACGTGAGACTCTGAAACTGGCAATGCCTATAAATAGAGCAGGTCTCTGTGCATTGGAAACCAGTTGCAGAGAAGAAATCACGGGTAAAGGCAGTGATGTAACTCTCTTACGTCAGTGTCTTTAACCGTGATTATAGCGATCCAATTATTACCTTGATAACGGCCAGATAGTAGGTGCAAGGGAGGCTCGTTGTTCAAACACCGCAATTGCTCAATTGTTGGGATTTCCACTTTAGACAGTCGGACAAATGTACAGACTACGAGAAATGTGGCGAAACTTCCAACCAGCGGGAGAAACGTGGATGTAAACGTGCAATTGGTTCTTGAGGTGATCGCAGACTGTACTGCATCATTAATAGGAATCACAAGACTGCCATGAAGCAGATAACATAGGATTTGAACGAGGGCGCATGCACAAAAAATATCTATTGTACCATAGAAAAAATAAGCTATGACACTCGACGTCCACATCGTGTCTTCTTGTTGACTGCAAGACACCAAAAGAATTGACTGCAATTTGCAGACATCATCTGGTGTGACGAATAACGCCGATGGGATGGTGTGTGTGGAGCGCAAACCACAAGTGATGGACCGAGCTGTCAAGTTGGAGTCAAACAGGCAGGTGGAGCCGGTGTAACAGTTTGGGGTGTGTTTGCCTGTGCTGCCTTGGGGCTTCTTGCACCCGTTGAAACCTCTGTCACTGGAAAAAGGAATACGAACATCCTCGCTGATCATCTCCACCCGTTCGTAACGATTCTCTATCTGCACCATGATGCCATCTATCAACAGGACAGCTCCACACCACATACTTTCCGAGTGGCGACCAATTGGCTGCAGGATCATCAAAGTTAGTTTACCACACTCGAATGGCCCCGCTCGATCGCCTGACCTCAATCCTATTGAAAATTTGTGGGACGAATTGGAAAGATCTGTTCGAGCCTGCCAAACCCCACCAGCAACTGCAAATGCTGTATAAGAGGCGATCTTCGTTTTATGGGTAGCAATACCTCCTCCATGTTTGCAACACCTCATTTGTCCTTACCAAGATGCCTGTCTGTTCTTGTGAGGGCGAGGAGCAACAGGTAGGTATATATAATAATTTGTTCAATCAGTTTATATTAAGTTTCAAATTTCTGTGGATATAATGATAGGGTTTAAATTAACGTTGATCTTGAAATATTTTTGTTCAGAATCATAGACATCAGGTTTGGACTTTTCAGGTATAAGCTTCTTCTGAATGAAAATCCTGTTAGATTTTTTGTGATGTAATTTGCGAATTTAAGTTTCTACTGCTGGAAAATCCTGTAATATATTTCATATATATGAGAATCTTTTTTGTCAGCGAAACACATTACAATTAAATGTGGCCATTCACTGAAAGTGATTTGTTTTATATTTCACAGATATGAAGTTTTTCTAAGTGCAGTTCCATAGCATGTGAAAGTCCGTTGTTATATATTTCTTAGCTATTAGATTCCTATTTTGTAAGTGTAAAATGATGCAGTATCAAACAGATATATTAGGAAAATTCCTTGTTTCATAATCAATAGATATTGGTATCCTCATTTGGATTATTACTTGGATAAAACTTTGCATATTTGAAAGACTTATTATTCTCCTTTGTGCAGGTATTAGGATGCGATTGAAATTGCCAATACCTGAAAAATTATTTGCTACAAATTTAAGAAAGATTAGGTTTCTCTTTTGTATGGGAAATCCAATAGATATTTAGGTTGCTGCTCAATGAAACTCCTGTATTACATATCTCACAGTTGTGAAGTTTCTTATTTATATGGATAATTTCGAATTACTACACTTGGAAACGCTTTCTTGCATATTTCAATGGCATGAGGTTTCGGTTTTGTGCGGATAAAATAGTAGGGATTATGATTTATATAAAATGAATTTCTTTACTTTTCATTTTTGAGTTCTAAATTTCGTCTCTTATATTACGCTTCTGCAAAGGAAAATTTCTTCGATATACATTTCAGGATGTGAGTTTCTATTTGATATGGAAAGAGATAAAGCTTTAAATTCCCACGCTATAAAATTCATTTATTAATTGTTCACAGGATGTGGTGCTCTGTTTTATGAGTTAAACTGTGTACATTTAAATTTATCCTCTGTGTAAACCCTTTGTTACATATTTCACAGACAAGGTTTCTCTCCCGTGTGGATAATACGGTGCGATTTTAAATTGCTACCCTGTAAAAATCCTTTGTTACATATTTCTCAGTGGTGGTAAAATTAAGAGTCTTTAAATAACTCTTAATTTTAAATCCTTTGTTTCATATTTCACAGTAGTAAGGTTTCTCTTCCTTGTGTATAAAACGATGTATCTTTAAATAACTCTTACTTGTAAATCCTTTGTTACATATTTCACAGACATAAGGTTTCTCTCCTGTGTGGATAAAACGGTGCGATTTTAAATTGCTGCTCTGTAAAAATCCTTTGTTACATATTTCACAGATGTGTGGTTTTGTTTTTGAATGGATATGGAGGTGCCTGTTTAAATGAAAAATCCGTTTGAACCCTTTGTTACATATTTCACAGACATAAGGTTTCTATCCTGTGTGGATAATACGGTGGCTTTTTAAATGGCTACTAAGTAAAAATCCTTTGTTACATATTTCACAGACATAAGATTTCTCTCCCGTGTGGATAATACGGTGCGATTTTAAATTGCTACTATGTACAAATCTTTTATTGCATATTTCACAGTGGTAAGGTTTCTCTTCTTTGTGAATAAAACGATGTATCTTTAAATAACTCTTACTTGCAAACCCTTTGTTACATATTTCACAGATGTGAGGCTTCTCTTTTGTATGGATACGACGATGCAACTTTAAATAACTAATCTGTGTGAACCCTTTGTTACATATTTCACAGATGTGTGGTTTTGTTTTTGAATGGATATGGAGGTGCCTCTTTAAATTATTAATCTGTGTGAACCCTTTGTTACATATTTCACAGATGTGAGGCTTCTCTTTTGTATGGATACGACGATGCAACTTTAAATAAGTACTACTTGAATATTCTTTGTTGCAAACTTCGCAAATATGAAGTTTCCTTTTTGTGTGCACAACATTATGCATTTTTTGGCTGCTTTTAATTGCAACCCCCTCCTTGCATATTTCAGAAACAGAAAGTTTGTCTTTGCTCTTGCTAAGATGATTTATGTTTGTGATGTTACTCTCAGAAATCATTTCGTTATAAACCAGCTTTCTTTCTTGTGTGGTTAAAATGATGTAGCGCTAATCGATCACTTTGTGAAAATCTTTCACTACATATTTCACACATATAAGGTTTCTCTTCTGTGTTGATAATTGGATCAGGTTTTACACAGCTTTTCTCTGAAAATTTCTCAATGGAAATTTCAGAAATATGGAGTTTCTCTTCTTCCTGTGTAAGATGATGTGTTTTTAAGCAGTCATCGTGGGAAAATGTTTGGTTATCTACTGCAGAGCTGTGAGATTTCTCTCATGTGTGGATAAAATGATGCAGTGTTAACTGATTTTTGTGTGAAAAACTTTTCTTACCCATTTCATTGATGTAATGTTTTTGTTTGATGTGTTTCACTTGATGTTGCTTTAACGACTTTTTATGGGAAAATTCCTGGTTGAAAATATCAAACATATAGGGTTTCTCTTTCATATGGATAAGACGGTGAGATTTTAAAGAACTGCTCAGCGGATATCCTTTGTTGCATATTTCACAGGTGTAGGGTTTCTTTTCCTGGTGGATGAAGTGATGGGAGTGTAAGCTATCACGCAATGAAACTCTTTTGTCATATATTTCACAGATATAAGGTTTCTCTCCCGTGTGGATACAATGATGTGTCTTTGGGTTGGAAGAATTTGAAAATCCTTTTTTGCATATTTCAGAGATTGCAGGTTTTTCTGCTGTTTGTATTGATTTGATTTTGCACTGTTTTTTCCCCTCAAACTTCCATGTTGTTTTTTCAGCAAAGTCAATCGTCTTTTTTTGGTTGAAGACTTACAATATATTGAGTTAATACGAAAATCACTTACTATACATTTAAGAAAATATGAAGTATATTCCTTCCAATAATCAGTTTTAAATTTTTTATCTAGTAAATCCTTCTAAAAAGGTTTTTGAAATACTAGACTTTGTGAAATCTTGGGATATTTGTGATTTATACGACACCAATCTTTTATAAATGGATTTACATTTGCTAATATTTTCTCTGATGATCAGACCATGAGAGATTTTTTTTCTTACGTGTCTTGAAAATTTACTTTAAATTTATATTGCTTTTCTCTAAAATTATTTCCCTAAATATATCATTAGCATAAATTTTCTCTTTTAAGTATGTCAGATCATGATCTTCAAGAACTCTTTTTTATGAATTTTTGGTACAAGTTAAAGCAAAATATTTTCTCTTCTTTATGTGAAAAATATCATTTTTAAAATTCTGGATTAGAGTTCAATCTGATCCTCTGAAATCTTTGCCTACATTCTTTCAGAGATCAAATGTGTTCCTGATACCAATCAGATATTTCTTTTTAATGCGTTTCCTTATTAAAACTCACATTCCAGATATTTAATACATATTGTTTTTCTGATTTGCTGTGGAAAACGGCCACACTGGTCTTAAAATCCTTTCCGTGAATTCGCAGAGATTTTAATATCAGTTATCAATATATCATAAAGCATTTAGAAGGGAAGTGTTTTTGTTAATCCTTGCTCTAAGTTACATTGATATACAACTCGTACTTTTCGTCAGCTTTCTCTTGTATTCAGAGTATTATTTTCCAAAGACGAAGACAAAACCTTATCTTCCGAAATTAAACTCTCATTTTCAAATACATTTTTGGATTAACAAAGTGAATATTTGCACCTAACATAAATTGATATAGGTCCACAGAAGAATAATTTGGATTCTTTCTTTTGCAATCTAGAAATAAAAATATAATGTCAGGCATTAAAATATAGATAATAACATAAAGAATTTTAAACCTAAAACGAAATGAATAAAGTTTAATAACACTGGACAATAAATTCAAACTTTTTTTTATATAACGTTGGTCAAGTAGGATGCTTTTAACTAATTTTGGGGTGCTGAATTCAAATATGGCTGTGAAAAATCTGCACCACGTAGTGCTGTTTTTTTAATTATGGATTGATGTATTTCTAATTTCAGTGGTCTGTAAATCATAGTTACACATAAACTGGAAGGAGAGCTGTGTACCAATCCCCAGTGATATTCTCTTTTGGAAGGAAACCGAAGGAGAGGGTTGCCAGTTCAGTATGTCCTACCGATCTGGTCATCTATGGCCACATTTTTTTCTTTTTTCAACCCTGCTGAGGAATGTTCAACATCACAGGGTCGTGGTGCCGACCATTTACACCTACTAGACTGGACTTGTTTATGGATTTGAGCTTGATTTTGGATCCTGGACTTGCTGCAATGGTGGACCTCTGTTGAGGGATAATCTGCCACTGTGTTTTCTGTTTGCTTCTGGGTTGCCAGCCGAAAGTGAACAGAGGCATCGGATACCTTATATCAGCCGGTGGATAATCCTGATCAGAGGCCATCGCAGGTACCTGAACCGTAGCTAGTTGGGCATCGTCAAGCCTAAACTGGAATAATGTTTCTAAGGCAGGCCATATGGCTCTTAAAAAAGCCCACTTGAAAAGGTGGTGCCTGAAGTTTCTACCAACATTGGTGACTTCGGCCTTTAGCGGAGGAGAAACAGGACTTTGACCCATTCCTTCGATCAGGCGACTGTTTGATACTGTTGGCCCTACCTATCTCAATAAACCTAGTTACTTTAAAAATCCTACTAATCATATTCTCTCTGGGGGAATGTGAGGACATTATATAGAGATTATTATCTTAATGTCCTCTCGCAGGAATTCCAACGCTAAAAAAAATAAAATAAATACCCCCTCAAGCAGCTGCTTGCCACAGAGGTCTGACAGGAGCCTGTCAGTTTATATGCCAAAGTAAAATCTGTGAGGCTGGCAGGACCTCAGCAGAAAACAACACCAACATCCATGCCTTACCCGTGGCTCGAACCTAGGTAGCCAAGCGCGCTAACCACTCGGCCATGGGACAGCTATAACCTAGATATTCTAGGCTTGCAAGAGACCAGATGGACAGGTAAAGGTGAGATAATAAAAAATAACTTCAAATTTCTTTTTTACAGGGAGGGAGGATGGAAAGCATCACCAAGGCGTGGGTCTGCTGCTCAACAGACATGCTAGTGATACTCTTCTAGGATATGAGTGCATTAATGAAAGGTTTCTTACAGCAAAATTTCAGACAAGCATTAAAGTCTTGAATGTTATCTGCTGTTATGCCCCCACTGAGGATGCCGATAAGGATGAGAAGGATAGGTTTCACAGACAACTTCAGGATATTTTGAATTCAGTCAAGAAAGGAGATATTACCCTTATTCTAGGTGACTTCAATGTCAAAGTTGGTACTGACTCTGACCTTTGGGGAGGGGTGATATGCCCTTTTGGTATTGGTAGCTGCAATGACAATGGCCAACGTCTCCTACAGGTAAGTAAACTCAATGATTTCAGAATAACTAACACTTATTAGAAACACTGTGACATCCATGGATTTCACCTGATGGGCTGCATAAGAATGTAATTGATTTAGTTAACAGAAAATGGGCAAGTTCTGTCAGGAATACCAGGGCATATAGGGGAGCTGAAATTGGATCTGATCATTACCATGTTAAAAGTGTTGTGCTAAAGTTAAAAAAAAAATACCTTTTATACTGAAGCTCTGAAAGACCCAGTCATAGCTAAAGCTTACCATGATAGGTTACTTAGTAATTATGATAGTCATGGTTTGCTTACTACTGAAGTTGAGGAGAATGGGGCCGTTTTAAATAGGCTTTTTTGGAAACTAACAGTACTCTTTTAGGAAAAAAGGAGCAGAGGAGACAGAATATTGTTTGAGTGATAAGGCACTTGAGCTTATTTCGGAAAGAAAGAACTGCAGGAATATCCTTAATCAATACCATACTAGTCCTGATAGAAAACATTACAGAGAACTCAATAAATGTGTAAAGGATCAGTTTGCTGCTGATAAGAATCTTTGGCTTGATGGCTTGGCTGACAAAGCCGAGGAATCAGTTAGACAGCACAACAGCAGAGAGCTGTACCAGATAGTTAATGTTTTATGTGGTAGAAAACGGACAGGTATACAAGGATTGAAGGATAAACAAGGTAAGTTTATAGAAGGGGAGGATTCTGTCATGGCTAGGTGGGCTGAGCATTTCAGTGATGTTCTAAACAATGTAGTTAGTTTTACTCCCATTGTTTGCAATGATGATAGATACATTGGTGGCTTTAATGTTGGCCCTATAACACAATCTGAAGTTATTTTGACTGTTTCTAAACTTAAACTACATAAATCCCCAGGGGTAGATGAAATTACTATAGAAATGCTTAGAGCTGGGAATGTTTCTACCACCACTTGGATGACTGAAATTCTGAATATCTTTTGTTATAAAGGCATGGTTCCTAAGGATTTTACCAGAGCTATTGTTATCCCTATTTTCAAAAAAGGTGATCGCAGTTTTTGTGATAACTATAGGGGTATCAGTCTACTCTCTGTTCCAGATAAATTTCTTTCCATGATTGTGCTTAATAGAATTAAGATTCTGGTTGACAGAATGAAGTTATTTCAAAAATTTATTTCTTTCGTCCCGGTATCTAAATTGTGCAATAATAGGTTTAATTTTTTTCCAATCATTGTAGGCACACTGTGAACAGCAGAGAGTTAGATTTTTTCTGTAATGTTTAATCGCTTGCTTATATTATTAACTATATCTGTTAAATCCTCTTATTTATCTTCTGGAATGCCAACAAACTCAAGGTTCCAGTTTCTTGAATATTGTTCCATATTGTTGACTTGTGTCTTAAGAAGTTCTATTTCTTGTAACAGATTGCTGTTATTATGATTTATATATTGATTTTCTTTCCTAAGATGTTCAATTTCTTGTTTCATTAAGTCAATAGGGCTCATTAACTGTTGTAAAAAATCTGAGTTGAAGTTAAGAGACTCTTTTATCTGGAACAATTCATTAAACATTTCCTTATTAAAAACTTTTAATTCTTCTTGTATACATTTGTTTATTATACACGGGTGAGAAGATTCAGTCACATTAGGAAAATTTTTTTCTGATTCTCCAGCATCTTTATTTTTTCAACATTAGATGTCATATGTATATTAGTGTCATGGTTTCAGAACTAGATAATGCATTGCACTTATAATATCTCCAAATATTTTTCTTTTCTCGAGTAAATCTCTTCTAACTCTTTTTTGATACACCAGTACAATAATAATGGAATTTATTATCGCATAAGCAGCAAGTAAGAAAATCTTTATCTTCTACAATTGATTCAGAACATCTGTCGTGCCAACAGAAATTGATCCTGCGGACACGACTTGGGCCAAAAGATCCTAGGATAGGCTTTTCTAATGTGAGAACAAAGACTTGTTTTGGTCCCCAAGCTTCCACGAATTTGTCCCTGACGTCCACGAATTTGTCCCTGACGAATTTGTCCCTGTTTTCTACACCTGGTGGCGACTTCGCCCCCGGGTGTAGAAACTTCTGGACTGGAATCGCGCTCAACATCAAAGGCCCCAAGAAGGCGGAGCGATTTTTGGCTCAAGTGTCCGCGACCAATAGCCAGTGCTCGCGTTAGCCTTCTGCGCGACCACCGCTAGAGGTCGTGGTGGGAAAATGCGGCAAGGATGAACAGTGAGAAGAAAGTGTGTCTTTTGTCTTGTGTCTTCCGTCTTGGTGAGTTGTCTCTTCTCGTCTCGCAGTCTGGTTGAGCAGTCTCTCTCCCTCTGTCCGACGAACGATGATAGCGCCTGTGAGGAAAGAGTGCAATCCGCCTTTGTCTGGCCGAGATTAGGCAGATGAGCTACCAGTTGACGGTGCCGGACTCCCCATCCAAGGCTACTGCAGCGGCTACATGAAACAGGTATGGGTCACCGTCATTCGTAAATCTGTGTTTTCCCTCAACGTACTGTTGTCTGCCTGCCACCGCCACCGTGTTCCAAAAGAACTGACTATGGAACATGATTTTTGAACTAGTAGCTCGGACTTAACAGAAGGACTTTGCCAGAGAAATTTCTTGGCTCCCCATTGTAAAGGCTGACATTGCCGAAACGCGGTGTAAAAGAAGCTGTACCCCGACGAAGGGCATAATTTGTGAAAGAGAATGTTAAGTAATACTGTTTGTTAATAAATTGCGTGTAACTGGTAAAACATGACTCCTCTCCATTTTTCATTATTGTAAGTAAAGTTTCTGGATTACTATGGAAAGAGTGCCCTTTCGGCAATCAACGCAATTGAAGCACGGCCAAATATTAGGAAAGGAGTCAAACATTAATGTCGGACCGCCCTAATACAAAAGGGGGGTTCATGGCAAATTGGTCCCCATGACCAGGATATTCGAACCTGAGGGTTATTGCGGCTAGAAATTGAAAAACATATATATAGATTACATAATTATTGTGTTAAAATGTGGCAGTGGCAGAATGTTAAGAAGGTTAAGAATGTTAAAAATAAGAGTGTACTATTGTGATATGTGGAATGTTATGAAGTGTATATTAGAAAGTAAGATAGTGTTTTTAGTGAGGACTGTATATCATGTTTGAGTTAGGAATTTCAGGATCATCTGTTGAAACAAGTTTTATTTTCGAATATAGTGAAGTAATATTGGATTAAATGTTTTAGTTCTAAGATAATTATAAGATTATAGCTAGGCCCAGGAGTAGAATGTATGAAGGGTGTACTAGAGATTCGACTAGGGACTGCTACATTATTATATTCTAGATAGGAGTGATTTTTGTCTTACCGTTAAGTTGCATTTCTGTGTGCGCCTCCATTGTACTTAGGAGACACAAAAAACCCAACACACAGCACAACACCCAGTGGGGGTGTCTGGGGTCTTCCTCACAACACTATTTGTGTTGTGAGGAAGACCCCAGAGTAATGGAGAGATACGACATGAGTGCGCCACCCACCCAGGAGCCGTCCCCAACGACGGGACCTCTCCTGGCGAGGTTCGTGAATTTAGTAAACCCATATGAAGGAGATAGTAGCAGCACTGCAGCAGCGTTTTTCGAGCAAGTAGAGGGAGTAGGGAGGATCGCACGATGGCAGCCGAGCGAGATGGCAATCATTGCCCGCTCGAAGTTGCGAGGAGCCGCCGCGGAATTTGTTAACCAATCCCCGGAATTAAGGAACGAAGAGGATTTTGGCATTTTCAAAAGGGCGGTGTTGGAAAGGTTCGACAGTGAGGCGCCATTAGCCACCCACCTGCACGAATTCACAAGCTGTCAGCAAGTGGCGAACGACAGTGTCCGGGAGTATGCTGCCCGCATTCGGACCCGGGCCTATCAGTTTTTGGGAACAGCAGGAAGAAACATGGACAGCGAGGATCAGGGAATCGGCGATCACATGCACTTTACCCAGTTTTTGGTGGGCCTGGTGCCGTGGCTCAAGCGGTTTGTACTGTCCCATAATCCCCGCACTTTTGAGGAGGCTTTAGCGAAAGCTACACTGGAGGAGAGCAACGAGCGTGCCTCTGGACGAACGGCGGCCATACGAGCACTTGACGAGGAAACCCCTGATAGAAACACGGATTCGAACCCTCTGCCCCAGCTGCAGGATCTGCTGGCAGCCTTTCCGCTGTGCCAGATCCAGGCAGATCTAGTACGTTTGGGGGAGCGCCTCCACCAGATTGAAGGACAGCAAGAGAGAAGCCATACCAGTCAGCCCCAGCAAGGGCAGCACCCCTGGGCGGATCGCCGGGGTGTCATGTGCTTTGCGTGTGGTAGAGTGGGCCATTATGCCCGTCAGTGTGCGTTGCCCCCGATCCCATACCCATGTGACCCGCGATACAAAACGGGGCGAAACCGGCAGCAAAACCGAGACCGAGCAACTCCACGGAGGACCTGCTGGACGAGAGATAATGGATTCCCTTTCACCCCCCCCCCCCCCGCAGCAAGCTCGAGATCAGTGTAGAGAAGGGTTACAGGAAGCCAACCACCATACGGCTCCTTTTAAATTAGAATGGGAGGGAAGCCCCGGATGCACTTCCCAGAGTCCCCTGGAAGCGTCAGCCGTCCACATTGCCCCGTGTGCCATACTATGCAGTGATGAAAATTCACTCATAATGTCTGGCCGCATGGAGGACACAGAGGTGTTGTCCCTCATCGTTACCGGCGCCACTGTGTCCGTCATGAATAGCCGGTGTTTTCAGCGCTTGAGAAGCCGAACATAACTGAAAACTGTAGATGGCCACCCCCTTCCAGTGATAGGCAGATACATGGTGACCCTCACATTCGACGAGATTAGTTTTGAGCACCCCATAGTAGCCCTAGACATAGACACTCCACGGTACGACATGATAATGGGACACAATATCCTCAAAAAGCACCGATTCGTTATAGATTGTTATTCAGGCACACTGCAAAGAAAAGAGGACCAGGAATCGAAACATAGGAGCACCCCCTTCACATTGCCTGCCTACCCTGCCCAGGAACAACCTTCACCCCCCCTCCCCTACACCCATGTATATTTGGCACATCGTGCAGAAGCTCTGTGTCCCTCCCCGAGCCGAGCGCATAGCCCTTGTCGAATGTTCTGCCCCCCAGCTCCGAGGCTGCATGATCTTGGCTCAGCCACATGAGCGGCTGAAAACCGATTCCCTGCGCGTGGCTCGCTCTGTGAACTGTGTGGATGGCAGCGGCCGACTCCACATCCGGGTCGCCAATACCTCCTCGGCCCCCATCTGGCTAAATAAAAGCATGTGCATCGCCATGTTGGAAGCAGTCAACGCCGAACAAAGAGAACCCCCTGGCGTCCCCCGGAAGAGAAGAAAACTGCCCCTGTCCCTGGAGAATTTCCAGTTGGACCATCTTGGGCCAAGAGAGAAGAGTAAACTGGGGAAATTATTGATGAGAAATAGAGATGTTTTTGCGAGAGATGTCAGCGAATTGACCGGCAGAGACGCCGTGTACCACGAAATCCACCTCACAGACCGCCCCATGAAGCAGTGGGCATACAGGGTGCCGTTCGTGCTGCAGGGCGAATTGGACCAACAAGTAGATGAGCTATTAGAGCAAGGAATAATAAAAGAAAGCGCCTCTCCTTTTGCGTCACCCATCGTTTTAGTGAAGAAAAAAGACTCTACATACAGATTCTGCGTCGACTACAGGGCACTAAATGCGAAAACAGTCCCAGATTCGTACCCTCTCCCCCTCATCAATGAAATCATTGATCAACTGGCTCATGCCAAATATTTCAGCTCGCTGGATATGGGTTGGGTCGTTTTACCTCTGAGCGGCACTTTTTTTGCACACCATGGGCTAAATGGCCAAGTCACAAGGACCTTGAAGGCTCAGAGCAGGTTGGGGGAGGGGACCCACTGGAACAGCTGTTGGGAGACAGATGGTAGCCTCCCGTCAAGGCCATCCAGCGTGTTCTTTAACGTGCACAGGGTATGGCTCTCCCGCACAAGTGGCCACGGCTTAACGTCCCATCCGACGGACGGCGGCCTTTCCAAGCACCATCGGTGTCCCCTACTGACCGTGGGCAGGGCGGGGAATTTTGCAGAGATAAATCTTAACGCTGACCCAGCTGGGAATCGAACCTGGGATTACGAGCCCGGCATGCTACCGACTGAGCCACCCCCGCCCCGTGCTGGATATGGTATACGGTTATTGGCAGGTTCCAGTTCACCCACGTGACATGGAGAAAACCGCGTTCATCAGCAAGAAAGGGTTATTTGAGTTTAATTACTTACCATTTGTACTGAAGAACAGTCCCACTACTTTCCAGCATTTACTGGACCATGTGCTGATGGGAATGCGACAAGAGCAAGTTCTCGTATACCTCGACGACATAATAGTGGCCTACCAGACTTTTGAGCAACACGCTGAACGCTTACAAAAGGTATTTGATCGCCTAAGGGCCTACAATTTAAAGCTAAAACCAGCGAAGTGCCAATTCATGAAGGAATCCCTCACTTAATTGGGACATTTGATTTCCGCAGAAGGGGTTCAGCCGGACCCGCGGAACGTCCAGGCCATTGAAGAATTTCCTCGCCCCCGTAGTGTCCGGAATGTTCGAGCCTTCCTAGGCCTTACCGGCTACTACTGGCGTTTTATCGATCTCTACGCCGATCTTACAGCCCCCTTGGTCCATTTAGTGAAGAAGGACACCCCTTTTAGATGGTCTCCAGAAGCGGAGGAAGCGTTCGAAGTACTGAAGAGGAAATTAATGACCGAGCCCCTTCTCCTCTACCCTGACTTCGGACGGAAGTTTTTCCTGTCGACTGATGTGTCGGATATTGCGGTAGCCGGCGTACTTGAGCAGGAGATGGACGACGGGTTCCGTCATCCGGTAGCCTACGCCAGTCGGAAACTGAAGCCCCCGGAAACACGCTACTCCACGATTGAGAAGGAGGCCCTTGCAATCCGTTTCGCCATTACCCATTTCAAGCAATACATGTATGGGCGACGATTTACGGTTGTGTCCGACCATGCCCCCCTCACATATTTGCTGAAGCTCAAGGATCCCTCCAGTAGACTGACCAAGTGGAATCTGACGCTGCAGGACTACGATTTTGACATCATTTATTGGCCTGGGAAACACAATGTCCCCGCCGATACTCTATCCCGTCACATACAGGCAGTCGAGAGAAATCCCCCTTCCCGGAGCCCCTTTAGCGATTTAGCCCATCTAAGAGACCTACAGCTGGAGGACCTCACCTTTAGGAACACCATCGAAATTTTAGGGAGTAGAACGCACGATTCACCCGCCAGTGCCGCCGAACCATTTTACTTGAAAGAAGGTATCCTATACCATCTGGCCCCCCTGGCTAGCCATAGCCCCCGCCTGGAAGCAACAGAGCAACTAGAGATCCCCGTCAGTCTTCGAGGACAGATATTAGAATTATGCCACGACAACCCCTGCTCAGGCCACCTGGGAGAGTACAAAACTTTGCAAAGAGTAAGGTCTGAGTATTACTGGCACGGCATGTACGCCGATATTCGTAATTACGTCCAGACCTGCACATCTTATCTGCAACGGAGAGGCTACCAAGAGAAAAAGAAGGGAAACCTGGTTCGAGCCCCACTCACAAGCCGCCCCCCCCTTTCAGCGTATAGGCATGGACATTTTAGGCCCTCTCCCCCTCACTCAGCGAGGAAACAAGTACGTCTTAGTCATTGTGGACTATTTTACCAAATGGCCAGAGGTCTACACGCTGGCCGATCAGTCAGCAGAGTCGATTGCTAGAGCGTTTGTAGAAGATTTTATTCCCAAACATGGAATTCCCGCTACTGTCATCAGTGATAATGGGCGCAACTTTACCGGTTGCGTGATGACCGAGGTATTTTACCGATTAGGCATTACTAAACAAAACACTAGTTTCTATCACCCGAGCTCCAACGACCTGATGGAGAAATTCAACCAGTCCATCGCATCCATTTTATCTCATCTGGTGGCCGACAAAAATGATGTGTGGGACAAGCATCTGCCATTTGTCTTGATGGCCTATCGGAGTGCCACCCACAGTTCCACCCATGACACCCTCTATTTTTTACTGTATGGCCGAGACGTGGCCCTGCCTTACCAGTTGTGTGCAGACGAAGGAGCCCCGATCTACGCCAACACTGAGAGCTATGGCGAACAGTTAGCCAACTAGTTGAATGAAGCACATGAGCTGGTGAAGGCGAATCTTGAAGCAGCAGCTACGAGTCAGGAGGAGCAGAGAAGGAACGTGGCCGTGGATAAAGGTATTCTACCCAGCAACCTAGTGTTTTTGTATAGCCCACGGGTCCCTCACCGGAATACCAGGAATTTATCGAAAATGTCCACCGGACCATGGCGAGTGCTGCAACGCCTCACCGAGGTGAACTATAAAATCGCCTTAGTCACCAACCCTGACAAAGTGGAGACAGTGCATGTCGATCGCCTCACCAAACTGCTGAAATGCCGCCCGTATCTGATAGGTGAGCCCGCCGTCCCAGAAGACCCCACACCTAAATCCCTGACGCCCCTATCACGACCCATCGTTGAGCTGGAATCTGAAGACGATGACTGGGAATCGAACCCCCAAGTCAAATGGCATCACGTCGCAGGCCGTCCAGCGCCAGCCACGCGGGCATGCCTTGCCACAGCAAGCTCACAGCTGCCGCCACAGGCTACAGCCACCAGTCAGCCACACTGGTAAGAACTTCGACCACGTGGACAAGACAGAAGAGTCGCGCCATCTCCAGCCACTGCTGCTGACACACCCTCGCAAACCGTGGCTTGCTATGACGTCAGCACATCCGGTAGATCAGCACCCCCTCCTCCATTGTCTCAGCGGCCACACCGAAGCAGACGACGCTTGAAACCACGGAATGCTGGGATATATGACGAACCCGAAGAGTGAACCCCACCTCATGGGCTAATGTCGTTGCGAAGGGACGCCTTCGCAAGGCATCGCCCCAGGGCAGCAAAGAAATCCCCCTCCCCTGGTCCGTCAGTACCCAACGGTCTCTGTCAGTGCACTAGCGCACTCACCCCCCACCCTCCAACTATCAAGCGCAGCGGAGCAGTGGAGTCTGAGCAATAGAATGCTCACGCGAGAAATCACGAGAATTTCTCCCGTGTGCGGTTGCCGAGCCGGTCGCCTGCGGGAATGGTGATGATTTGGGGAGACTCTGATGAGGCTGCAGTTCTGCACGCACCCCCCCCCCCCCGTGAGTCGGAGAAGGAAGCATGCCGGAGAGATGACGTCATGTCGTGCCGCTCGTCTTATCTCCCCAGGCCTGGGAGATGAGTGCGAGAGCAACGACATGGATGCAGAGGCGTTTCACCAACCCCCCCCCCCCACACACACACACACACGCGCTACCATCAATCAATTAGCTGGAAGAAACAAAGCAGTTATTGGGAATATTGTAGACCTAATGCAAAGCCCTCAACTTGAGTAGTAGAGATTTGAGATTTGAGAAATGATTGTAGATGATCATTGTAAGAGTGACTTAGTAAGATGAATTCATTACTATAGAGTGAGTTTTTGAGAAGTGTTTTTGTTGTCATTATGGAATGACCTAGTAAAATGATTCTGTCGTTATTGAATGAATTTATCGAGAAGTGAGTTTATAGACGACCATTGTAAGAGTAACTTGGTAAAATGATTTTGTTATTATAGAATGAGTTTTTGAGAAGTGTTTTGATTGTCATTATGGAATGACGTAGTAAAATGATTCTGTCGTTATTGCATGAATTTATCGAGAAGTGAGTTTATAGATGATCATTGTAAGAGTAACTTGGTAAAATGATTTTGTTATTATGGAATGAGTTTTTGAGAAGTGTTTTGATTGTCATTATTGAATGACCTAGTAAACTGATTCTGTCGTTATTGAACGAATTCATCGAGAAGTGAGTTTATAGATGATCATTGTAAGAGTGACTTAGTAAAATGATTTTGTTATTATAGAGTGAGTTTTTGAGAAGTGTTTTGATTGTCATTATGGAATGACCTAGTAAAATGATTCTGTCGTTATTGAATGAATTTATCGAGAAGTGAGTTTATAGATGATCGTTGTAAGAGTGACTCAGTAAAATGATTTTGTTATTGTAGAGTGAGTTTTTGACAAGTGTTTTGATTGTCATTATAGAATGACCTAGGAAAATGAGGTTGTCATTATTGGACGAGTTTACCGAGAAGTGACTGTTAGAGAGTATTATTGTAGAACGACTTAGTAAAATGATGTTGCCATTGTAGAGTGAATCCATTGAGAAGGGAATTTTTAGAATTATCAAAGAGAGATGAATTAACGGCAGAAGATTATTTAAAGCATTGTGACACAAGGTTGTCTTGTGAATTTTCAGTTTATCTAGATGAGTTAATTGAAGTATTACCTGTCCGAGTTATTGACAAAGAGTAGAGGTTGGATTAATTGTGGGAAAAGAATTAGTTCACACTAGTGTCTTATGAATTATTGGAATCGGTAGAAAAGAGTTAATTGCGGAATATGTCGTTCTGAGTATTGGCAAATAGCCAGGACTGAATTAATTGAAAAAAAAACTAAATTTTTGAATTATTACCATGTAAAACATAGGAAGTAAGAATGAATAAATGCAATGTATGTACCAATTGTGGATGTAACCTGTGCTGGGTCGAAATGGCCCCAGAGATTTTGAAGTTTCTATGTATCAGTGAGTCACGTGGCGGTAGGCATGGAGACAGACTGTGTGCTTGTGAATTAAGTACATGTGGAAAACCAGATTTGTGACCCTTTTCCCTTTTCTCTTTCTGTTTCATGTGCCGTGGAGCCTCCTGCAGACCGACGCCCACTAGAGTGGTCCAGGCGGACCCAAACTGTGACCCTTTGGACTTTTAGTGCACCTGATACTACACCATGTGACACCTGGACTCATTGAGGCAAAAGGGAAAATTCCGGCACTATTGATGTGTGATCCAGGAGATCGTCTTCTCTCACATCCGATGGAGACACCCTTATCTGCGGACAGTCAGAGACCTTTTTTCCTGCCCCGCCTATTCCCCCCTCTCCCAAAAGGGGGATAGGTGTGTCGTGCCCACAGAAATTGATCCTGCGGACACAACTTGGGCCAAAAGGTCCTAGGATAGGCTTTTCTAATGTGAGAACAAAGACTTGTTTTGGTCACCAAGCTTCCACGAATTTGTCCCTGACGCGGGTTTCTACACCCGGTGGCGACTTCGCCCCCGGGTGTAGAAACTTCTGGACTGAAATCGCACTCGACATCAAAGGCCCCAAGAAGGCGGAGCGATTTTTGGCTCAAGCATCCGCGACCAATAACCAGTGCCCGCGTCAGCCTTCTGCGCTGACCACCAATGGAGGTCGCGGTGGGAAAATGCGGCAAGAATATAGTGATAGAATAGTGAGAAGAAAGTGTGTCTTTTGTTCTTGTGTCTTCCGTCTTGGTGAGTTGTTTCTTCTCGTCTCGCAGTCCGGTGGAGCAGTCTCTCTCCCTCTGTCCGACGAACGATGATAGCGCCTGCGAGGAAAGAGCGCAATCCGCCTTTGTCTGGCCGAGATTAGGCAGATGAGCTACCAGTCGACGGTGTCGGACTCCCCATCCAAGGCTACTGCAGCGGCTACATGAAACAGGTATGGGTCACCATCATTCGTAAATCTGTGTTTTCCCTAAATGTACTGTTGTCTGCCTGCCACCGCCACCGTGTTCCAAAAGAACTGACTACGGAACATGATTTTTGAGCTAGTAGATCGGACATAACAGATGGACTTTGCCAGAGAAATTTCTTGGTTCCCCATTGTAAAGGCTGACATTGCCTAAACGCGGTGTAAAAGAAGCTGTACCCCGACGAAGGGCGTAATTTGTGAAAGAGAATGTTAAGTAATACTGTTTGTTAATAAATTGCGTGTAACTGGTAAAACATGACTCCTCTCCATTTTTCATTATTGTAAGTAAAGTTTCTGGATTACTATGGAAAGAGTGCCCCTTCGGCAATCAGCGCAATTGAAGCACGGCCAAATATTAGGAAAGGAGTTAAACATTAATGTCGGACCGCCCTAATACAAAAGGGGGGTTCACGGCACATCTATAGCACTTCATATTGAAAGCAAATTAATACTTTTGAAACTGGGAATTAAAAAAACAGATAAACTACAAAAATTTCAATCAATTATCTCACAATATTTCAATAAACAGCAAACAGCATTCACATGGTATCACTCCAGAATGCGAAAAAATAATATAGAATTGATGCTCAAGTTTCAGATTCGAATGTCAGTTATAAATCTAGAACACATTCAATATCATAATAATTTCTACTTCAAAGAAATTTACTATATTCTGCCACTCTGTAATTCCTGATTTCGATATGAAAATGAATAAGCGTTGAAGACTAAAAGAAAAACTAATGAGAAAATGATAGGATATTAAAAAATCAAAACAAACTTACAAGAGCAATAAAATACACAAAATAGCTGGAGGCAAACGATGTTGCCAACATCGTTTTAATTCAATGAAATGAAAAACGTTATGAAAAGAATGAAACCATCATGAAATGAAAACATATGATGCGTGAAATGTCCTAAGCTATGAAAAATTGACCCCCGTGCTTTCGTCCCCCCTAAAAAGGGGAAACGTGAACACTATTCTTAACCTATATCTGCAGAACATAAAGACCGAAAGTAACAAATTATACGTCAAATAAAAACTTATGATGCGTGAAATGTCCTAAGCTATGAAAAATTGACCCCCGTGATTTCGTCTCCCCTAAAAGGGGAAATGTGAACACTATTCTTAAGCTATATCTCCAGAACACGAAGACCGAAAGTAACATACGTCAAATAAAAACTTATGATGCTTGAAATGTCCAAAGCAATGAAAAATTGACCCCCGTGATTTCGTCTCCGCTAAAAAGGGGAAATGTGAACACTATTCTTAAGCTATATCTCCAGAACACGAAGACCGAAAGTAACAAACTATACGTCAAATAAAAATTTATGATGCGTGAAATGTCCTAAGCTATGAAAAATTGACCCCTGTGATTTTGTCTCCCCTAAAAAGGGGAAATGTGAACATTATTCTTAAGCTATATCTCCAGAACATAAAGACCGAAAGTAACAAGGTATACGTCAAATGAATACATATTATGTGTGAAATGCCCTAAGCTATGGAAAATTAACCCCCGTGCGTTCGTCCTCCTAAAAACGGGAAATGTGAACACTATTCTTAAGCTATAACTGCAGAACGCGAAGGCCGAAAGTAACAAGCCTTACGTCAAATGAAAACTTATGATGCGTGAAATGCCCTAAGCTATGAAAAATTAACCACCCATCCTTTCTTTGTCTAGAAAAAAGAGGAAAACACGATAATGATTTTTCCCATATATCTCCTAAATACGAGTGCATTAGTAACGACCTATGTGTCAAATGAAAGCTTGTGAAGAGGGGACTGTTCGAGCTATGAAAAACTGACCCCTCGTGCATTCTTCCCCCTGCAAAAGAGGGGAAATACTAAACTATTGTTCCGTTATATCTCCAGAAAATGATTGCCGAAAGTAACACGCTATATATAAAATGAGAGCTACTGACACGGGGAAGGTCATAAGTTATGAAAAATTGCTCCCCGATGTCCCGCTCCCCCTGAAAAACGGGAAATGTGAAAGTCATCCTGTTCTATCTTCCGAACGCGAGAGCCGGGTTATGAATTAGGTGTCAAATGAAAACTTGCATAATTATGCTTTTTCGAATTATGGCCCCACTATTACTCCCTGCTAAAATGAGGGGAGCGGCTCTTCTCCGGGTTCGACTTTAACGAGTTCTGTCTGAAATTAAAGCTTATGACGTTTCCAATGTCGTGAGCTGTCTCAAGCATGACTCCAAAAGGGGAGTAAATGTGCTCGATAGTTAGAGGTCGTATATCAAATGTAGGTTTTTGAATTGATTTAGTGAAAACAGAAAATAATATAATTTGAAAATTTTAAATAATACCTATCTGCCAATAGGGCTCTAAAAAGCAGAAAATAAACCCAAAGCATATCGATGGTGTAATCCGTCACAGAATTCGTATTCGCTTTAAAGGAAGATAGGGCGCCAATTAATCTACTTGACCTATCTTCCTTTGAAGCGAATACGAACTCAGTGACTGATTGCACCATTGATAGGCTTTAGGTTTATTTTCTACTTTTTAGAGCCCTATAGGTAGATAGGATTTTTTAAATTTTAAATTTATATTTTTTAATAAATATGTTTAAAATAGTAATAAGTTATATCATTTTACGGCCATACTAATTTTTGGTTCTTATTTCTACTTTGCTATTACTGCTGTGGAAATTTGCATATCCAGTCTTAAGGATATAATCCTGTTTACAGCAGATGGCTTATAAGCAGTGGTTTTATTACACTAGTTATGTCTAACTAAATGCTAAAACAATTAATTTACCCTAAAATATTGATAATGAATGAAATATATGCATATATACGAATGGTTGCAGAAAAGGTCATATGCCAATAAATTTCCTTTTATTTTCTTCATATTTCATTTTAAAAATACTGCATAAAATAAAGCCAATAGAAAACTATAAAATAAAGAAAATAGCACAGTATAAATTAAAGAGTTTCAAGCAGTAGTCAGTGCATAGTAGGAACTATGTTTCATTAGTTTAAATTCTCAGTCAATTCTGATTGGTTAGTGCTCAATGATGAATGCTATATGATGTCAATTATAAGGCTTGCAACTGAATTTGTATGTTAAAAAATGCATAAAGAACAAAGAGAACAACTGAAATTTAATCACGTGACTCTTATTTCCTTCTAATGCATGGTTAACTAGAAGGCTTTTCTTTTGTTGTACTGTTATATAATGATAATTTGTCGACCATTATAGGATAGAAAAAACTCTACTTTGTTGGCATACATGATCAAAAGGTTATTTAGTTCTAGTCCTAAATTTTAAATAACTGTTAAAGTAAAAATCAAGTAATGTTTGGCTACTGATCTAAGGGACCTGGGTTCGAGCCCCGTGTAAGGCATGGATGTGTGTTTTGCTTTTCTGCTGAGGTCCTGCCATCCTCTCAGATCTTCTACTATGGCATATATACTGACAGGCTCCTGTCAGACCTCTGTGGCAAGCAGCTGCTTGACGGGGTATTTATTTTATTTATTTATTAATGTTTAAACTTTTTCAACGTCGAACATTTATGGTTTTATATACACTCCAAATCGTGTTACAATTAACCTAGTTTCAAATTATATTTCACATTCAAATATCGTAATATTTTATTGAATTTTAAGAGAAATATTGCTTCTGAAAAAAAAATTCAGATATTACAAATGAATAGTAAGAAATATAGTTATGAACAAATAAAAGTTAAAAATATAGTTAAGTAAAAGAAAGTTATGATTTTTTTAATATAAATAATGTAGTCTTTAATAGAAATGACTTTAAAAATATTTTAACTCTAGATTGTTTTTCCACTGAGTGGCATTAAATTTGGAACCTAATGGTTAAATCGCCACGCCACAAAGATCAATGGCTGAAAAAAGAGAGGGAAAGGAGATTCATTGTATACAGGGATGTACGAAGGAAATTCAAACAGTATTTCTGGGGCTCAATCCACTTTGGTATGAATATGATACTTTTACAAAATAAGAATAATATAAAAGCAGATGTTTCCAATGGGTAGTTATCATATCAGATATAAAAAGAAATAAAACATTCACTAAGAGTAACATATTTAACAATTCATTCAAGAAATGAGACAGAATTACAGCCAAAAGGGCACTTGAAAATCCTGCGGCCCTATTGATTAATTTGGACTCTAGCATTCATCATTGAGCACTAACCAATCAGAATCGATTGAGAATTGGAAGTAATGAAACATGTCTCCTACCACTCGTTTCTTTTACACTGTGTTTACAAGTCAGGCTCTCCAGCAGGGCCAGACTTTGACCTTCTGATGCCCTCAGCTGTGGTAAGCTTAAGTGGCACCAAAAATGTCGAGAGTTGAGATACATAATTATTATTCTTATTGAAGCATTGAAAGCTAAACACGAAATTAATATGGAAAAATATTGGTATGCAATTTTAACCGTGTAAAAGTGAGATGAACAATGTTTGCACAACAGATTAATTTAAATATAAAAAAATTTCGTGCCAGAAAACTTCGTACCCAATTTTTTAGACCCCCTCTAATTGTGAGGCCCTAAGTTAGAGCTTAGTTAGCGTATGCGTAAGTACTGTCCTGCTCTCCAGAAGAAGCTCTAGAACTTAATGTCCTCCTGCTCTAGAACTTAATGTCCCATCCAAGTGGATGTTGGGCTTTCCACGCTGTTCAATTTTCCTATCTTACCAAATTCACAAAGGAGGTTATTGTTATGTTCTGATTTGCATCAGGCTTAAGGATTCCTTTTTCAGTTTGGCACTTAATTGAGATTTTTACCAATACAGAGGGAACAAACGAACAGGGTGCCATGTGAGTTACACTCTAGGAGGGAAAGACGGAATTCCCAGCTGCAGACGAAAGTCCACACACACATTACACCAAGTGCTCATTTTTTCACATCCACGAAATCCTTTCCGATAAAGAATACGGCACTCAGACTCCTCGAAACTAGCTCCCCTTGGAGATAATGACAAGCAGAACCTCAATTTATTCCCTTACAGTGTAAGGTCAAGACACGGAATTGTCTGGTGATGCGAGTAAATGCACACAGCTAAAATGCATCTTCACACGGAAAACGCCACCACGAAATCGTATCCATGGGCAAATTTGGACTTAGAACTGGACAACATCGTCCTCTGTTTATACCCACCAACGAGAAATCCCCTTCTCCCAAGCGGCGATGTCGACACCTAGCGCCGAGACAGACCTCCTGGGTGGAATTTATGACTGTTAAGTTGGTCTGCAGATGCTGCAGATGGTTCCTTGCACATAGCACCTATTAGTGGAAACTAAGGGGAGAAGGAGCCTGGGAAATGGCTAGCGAAGTAGAGGAGGACGTCAATTAGATCCGAGATTTTGGGCTTAGCAGATAGGGTTAGTTACTCTCGGAACGAGTAGAAGCATGGGGCAGCCATAACTCTGGATTGCTCCAGGCAGATCAAGTATCGGAAATGTATCGAAATACAGGAATCATCGGAAGTGAGTGATAGACCGTAATGAATGAGGCCATTTTGAGACTGCTTCATGCTCAAATCGAATTCGATAATAACTTGGTGCATTCCGAGCAGACAGAAGAAGTATAGCATGCATGGGCACATGGGACTTAATGCTTTGAGGCAAGGGAATCTCTGTCAATGAGTGGTTTTGTGAACGGTGTTGAACTGAGTTTGTGATTCCTCACTGCTGATCGTCTTGAAGAGCGAACTCTTACTTGCAGCTAAGCGACCGTCCCACCCATAAGGAGATAACCCCAGGAAACTCTCACTTGCCGCTGAGAGACTGTCCCCACATCAATATCTCTTCGACGAAGAGATTCCCCTTCTTCGGCAAAAGGCGCCATGAGACGACCTCCCCCCCCCCCCCCCCTCCTCCCCAATAGGAACTGAAGCGTCGGTGACCACAACCTCTATCTCTCGGACTCACCAAGGACGATATATAAACCCGGTAGGCCTATCCTTCCTTTGATTCAAAGGTTGCCATCCTAAATTTTACTTTAAAGATTTAAATTTAAAGGGGTTCGATAGTTCATTTGGTTGCATTTTAATCTTATGTTCCATTGGTTTTGAAAAATTAATTGTTTACTGCCTGTAATTTTAGATTTGTCTCATTAAATGTTGCTATTACTGTTTTTTCATAAACCTGAGTTTTTTTCGTCATTGCAATTCATCATAAGGCGTCTTCCCCTAAGGAGACGGCCTCGGAATTTATAGCGGACTTCATTTTCTAATTAAGGGAATGATCCGTAATTGGGTAGTGCTGGAAAACAACGCAACAGAAACATTCATTTAAGCTTTTATACTTCTCCATACAAGTGCAAAAGTGCTTGGAACAGTGAGGTGCGCACAACAGTTACCAAAGAAAAATCTCGCCATGGGTACATTTGGGATTTCACTGTTTCAATTTTAACGAATTGCTTTCTGAAATGCACTGAACATTAATGAGGGTTGATTATCACACTGTAATAGCAATATACTAACAATAAATGCATTTCGTATCAATCTAATTGTATGAGTCTTTGGCAGATTTAATATGCAAAATTCCCCGACATTTAATAATGAAATTGTTATATAGAACATAAGGATTTTTATATAGAAAAGGTTTTAATGTGAATCCCACCTCTAGTTCTAAGTATTTAGTCACTGAAAGCATTAAAAAATTAATAATACAAAACGTAATGTTGCATAATTTGTTTATGTTGCATAGTTGTTTATGTTGCATAATTTGTAGTTAAAATTATATATATAGAAATGAAATTGGCAGTAGATTGAGTATGGGTTTTATATGTGTAATCCATGTAGCATAAAGTATATTTATTGGTTCTGAAAGAACCTGTATCAAATATTAGTTTGTGTGTTTTGTAGATATGCAGAAATATGCTAGAATTAAATTTTTATCATCCAGAGAATTTGCAGTTTTCAATTGTTCCTGGATGACGTGTACTAATGTGTACTCTTGAATTAGTGGTAAGCAGTTGTTTCAGTTTTTTTTTTTAATTGGTGAAGTGTTAGATAATTACTATAGTGCTATTTGCCTTGTTGAATAATAAATTTACATTCAAAATCCCATAAAATGATTTGAAAGGAGATGCAAATTGTGAAGGTTGTGCAACGCAACATTGATGAAGTATTGGCGTTTCATCCACCATATCTTAATATGATGGATGATATATCCATAATTACTACTAAGATATGATGGATATATCATCCATCATATTAAGATATGAGATATTATCATATGAGATATCTTAGTATGATGGATGATATATCCATCATATTAAGATATGAGATATCATCATATGAGATATCTTAGTATGATGGATGATATATCCATCATATCTTAGTAGTAGTATCATTCAGTAATTAGTATCACCATTATCTATTAAGTAGAGCTGAAGAACTGGAATTTGAATTCCGTAACCTGGGTTGGAACCTCGGGAAAGGCTGTTTGTGTGGGGGCGGGGGTGGCTTAGTCGGTAGCGCGCCAGGCTCGTAATCTGTAGTTCCCATGTTCGAGTCCCAGCTGGGTCAGCGTTGAGATTTATCTCCGCAAAATTCCCCGCCTTGACCACGGTCAGTAGAGGACACCAATGGCCTTGGAAAGGCCGCCGTCCGTCGGATGGGACGTTAAGCCGTGGCCCCGTGTGCGGGAGAGGCATACCCTGTGCACGTTAAAGAACACGCTGGATGGCCTTGACGGGAGGCTACCATCTGTCTCCCAACAGCTATTCCAGTGGGTCCCCTCCACCAACCTTCTCTGAGCCTTCGTGGTCCATGTGACCTGGCCATTTAGCCCATGGTGTGCAAAAAAGTGCCGCTCAGAGGTAAAACAATTCAACGTTAAAGAACCCGCTGGATGGCCTTGACGGGAGGCTACCATCTGTCTCCCAACAGCTGTTCCAGTGGATTCCTTCCCTCAACCTTCTCTGAACCTTCGGGGTCCATGTGACCTGGCCATTTAGCCCATGGTGTGCAAAAAAGTGCCGCTCAGAGGTAAAACAACTCAACCCAACAACGCTGTTTGTGTTGTTTTTCTGCTGAGGTCCTGCCATCCTCTCAGACCTTCTACTATGGCGTATAACTGACAAGTTCCTGTCAGACCTCTGTGGCAAGCAGCTGCTTGAGGGAATTTTTATTTTTATTTTTCTAAGGTACTTAATGATGCTTAAAATATTTCATAATTTACCTTTACAGTATGAAGGTAAATTAAAACTAATGACGAGTGGTATATGTATAAAGAATGATTTATAACCCTTTGGGAACAGACGAATTGTTTCCCTTACGCAATCGGTTTGACAGTCGCTCAAAAAAATATCCGAACACTATGGTTCATTACAGAATTCACAAAAAATATCTGGCAACGATTTTTTAGAAATCTGGCAACCAGATTTTCGTTAGTCCACTGGCGAAACAATAGATTTCACAAGTTCAGTAGGCCTTTAGGCCGAAAAAGAGCCCGTTCTTTTCCTAAATTCTTTTTGTTTTGGACACAAAGGCAATTTAGTAAAATAATTTTTCACGCAATAATAAAATCGATTTCATGTAAAATAACAAATAATTTTAACAAAATAGATTTAATATATAATATTTCCTCCTTCTTCTACGGGGGGGGGGGTGGCTTTGCCACGATTCTTACCCCCCCCCCCCCCCCTGGATCCGCCACTGCATTGCCATCCACCACTCCATCCACTTGCATTCCCGAAACGTCCGGGACGGGTTTTTTTCTTATTTTGATGGTATTATGTAGTTCCAGGGAGTTTTCATAATTCGGAGTGGTGGTGCAGTGTTTCCAATTTTCCTGTCTTTCGGTATGTGTTGTCTCCGATGAGTTTCTTTAGTTTCGGAGCTTCTTTCTAATGCAGATCGGCGTGGAATTCCCGAATTTCATGTGTTTAAGATTCGAGTTTGAGTTTAATTTTGATGTTCTGTTTAGGGTAATTTTTCTGAGTGATTTCTTTAAGGAGTTTGTTTACGGAAATATATTTATGTTGCTTTCTAAATATTAAGAAAAGCGGAGGGGGGGGGGAGATGATTGGAAGAATTTGCAATAAGTAGGAAGGCAATTTGTGTCTTTATGGGGATTATTTTCACCATGATTTTATTTCTTTTTTGAAATTCATGATTGTGACGAATGTTTTTTAATGGGGGAAAGGAATTCGCGGATTTTTTCGCTACGTTGCGTTTGACGTAAAAGCGAGTTATCGTTAGTATGGTAACGGAAAAAATAGTCATTTTTCTAGATACCTCTGTGTGGGTTAGGGTCTGGGGGGTCGTGGAAAACATCGCAAAGGACTGTTTCTTAGGTTGCTTAAAAAAAATGGCTGCCGAGGACCGTGAAGGGCACTTTTGCCATAAACATTATTTTGTATTGAGTATGACACACGCCTATTGCCAAAATAACATATCACGTGCTTTGTCCACTGAGTCAAGTACCATGGGATATCATCCCAAGGGGTATAAAGCCTTTCTCCTTAATCGGAAAGAATTCCATCTTTTATAAAATCAAAGTTGTTTACCTTCTTTGAAATCCAAAACTGCCATCTTTGTATAATTTTATTTTAGCCCCTATTTCAACACTAGAAATAGATTAAAAAAAAACTACAATCCTTGTTCCACATAGAATATCATTTTGACCTTTCTGTGGAATATTTTAGTAATTGAGAAATCCTACTTCTCTTATCCTCATTAGTGCACTAGACACGTAATCTCTAGCTCCCACATTTCAACTTCACCTGTGTCGGTACTTATATTAATTTCTGCTCAACCTACCTTCAGTTAGAAAAGGATACTAATGGATTTGGAATGGTTATCATCCATTAGCTGAGAAGCAAAGTTGTGGCCCCATGTACAGGAGGGACATAACCTCTGCATTTTAAAGAAAACACACTAAAAGCTGCCCCTTTCCTAACCTCAGCCCTTATGAGCTGACCCTTTAAATTAGGTTCTGTTTTTTGATGTTGTTTCTAGACTACTACATGAAGTAGGTGGTGAAAATTTCGGAAATGCATAGAGAAAAAATTGACATTAACTGGTACCAAATTCAGTTAATTAGGGAACAAAGCTAAAGGGTCATTTTATAGATGTTTAACATGTTGATTGCCGTAGGAATGGCATGATTTGCACTTGTTCCGTACTATTATGGCACTAAAATCATATTTGCATCGCATCTAGGTTTTTTTTAAATGGGGCTGTATAGGTCAACCATGATTCATGCTGCAATGAATGGCTTACGGGCGATAGGAAAGTGTTGCCCCATAAACAAAGCATCAAAATTCCATCTGCAATGCAATAGGTTACCTTGTTACTAGGCTTTTATTTTTATGTCTAATGCTGTGCGAATCACGTTTATGTATTCACCGCATGGCCCAGTAGGAAAAGTTTTGTCCTATAAGCGACGCTGTGCACGCGTGAATCACGTTTTAAAAGGATGGTGTTTCAAAAAAGTTTTTTGACGTAATTTCATTATTAAATATTCATGATATTTTGAGCTAATATATGAAAATGGCATGGCCTAGAAGACCCAAAATTTCTTAACACTGCGGCAGTGAACATGACAAAGCTACATTCGATAATTTCAGAATAACATGCTGTGTGTTGGGAACTGCTAAGAAAAAGTAATTTTAATAGTTTCTTTTTTTGTTTAAACATAGAATGGACATAAAGCATGTATTAATTGTTTTCGTTCAATCAGTTTTTTAATGAGACACATTGTCTTAGGACAGTACTATGAATTTACTGTGACACAGGCTTAGATAAGAATTTCAAAGCTTTGCATGTGATAATTTGTGAATAGTAATAGTTATATAAAAAAAAACAATGAATGTTCCAAATATGTGATCAAAAATTTTTAGAAGTTTAATAATTAGCAATATTTACTTTTAATGCTATTTTACAGCTACTAAAAAAAATATGCTGCAAAAATAACTCAATTGAAATAGAAATGATTAAGAATTTAAAATCATTAGTTTTCATATGATTTTTGTGAATATGACAGTTACAATAGTTTAATTTCCATCACTCATTTGTATATATAGGATAAAATAGCTCATTATTATTACTAATAGTTTAAAAATATTTGGCAGCTGCTTCAAGAAAAAATCTGCCACAAGAAGTAATCGAAATAGAAATGATTATAAGTTTGTGTAGCTCAGGAGAGATATGCTTGGAGAACTAAATTGCACGGTCTGGTTGCACCTCCGTGGTCCATGGCTGCTTGAGGAGGATGAGGAGGATGACGAGGTATGCAAAGAGAGTTCTCAAAATGTTCAAAAGATGCCTGAAAATTTGTAAATACCATGTTGCTTTCCATGACTGTTATTTTGAAATATGCAATCTAAAAAAGTGTGAATAAATTGAATTATATTTTTATTATAAATGTTCTATTAATTTATTTCAGAAATGGGAGTAATAGGACATTTCTGATATATTGTAGAAGAAAGTGGATTTGAATCACATTAGAACTTCCTAAGCAATAGAAATGGGTAGATTTGCTTTTTTAATTACAATTTTGAATATTAAGTGAAAAAAAGGATTGCCAAAGCTGTAATAGAAATATTTCCATGATTTACAGAAATGATATTATAAATGTTGCATTTACATTAAAAAGGATTTTTCTGTTGGCATTTCAAATGCTAAATATAGGATGTCGACAAAGCCTCCGAAAGTTTTAAATTTATGTAATATCAAAGTTTTAATATATATATTTTTTCTGTTTCAGATAAGTGGCATAACAACTGATAAATTTTACAGAGTTATCTCTTCATTTGTATTTCTAATAAATTTTTTTTAATTGTTTGGAGACTTTTTGGACACCCTGTATAAAGCTCCCTAGCCATCAAAATAAGTTTCTTTGAAAACAGTTGAAGGTAACAGGTTCAAAGCTTTCTCAATGATCAGTGGATCAAAGTTACATAATTATACTAAACAATATTTTTAGGTAATTAAATTTTTAGAAAAACAAAAACTGAATTTTTCATAAAAATTACAGCGAGCGCAGGGCGATTACAATTACCTATCCATACATTAATGTGTTGCTAACGATATAATGCACTTTACCAGTATCTACTGCTTCATGCGAAGCTTTAGCAAAGTCAAATTAAAGTTACTTAAAACTGAATACGATTCAGGAACTTTTGACAAATCTTGCTATTATTTCAATAGAGTATGATATCGTAAAGTCTTATGGATATCTTCTGTAAGTTACAGATGCTACTGATAAGTACGTGTATTCATTAAATAATTATATCATTTAATCATTACACGTCTATCAATTTTTTTCTTATCTTGAATATTTATAAAATGGTTTGATATTTGATTCGTTGACATGTTTTCGTTAAAATTACACGGTGCAGGAATGGCTGGTTACTGCTCTACAACAGATTACATTAACTGATAAAAAAAATACTTGCAGACTCAAATAGTCAGATCATAGTTATAAAATCAATACATCAAGTAAATGGTGAGAATTTGATTAGACACAATAATTAACACATCGTGTGAATGGCGACAATTTGAATAAAATACAAAAATCAGTAGATCATAAGTGAATAGCGAAAATTTCATTACAACATAAAATTGTTTTTACCTATCTTCCTATTGCTTTTGGATTTGACAAAATGTTGTTCCACCATATCTTTCGAACACGATGGATTAACTTAATGAATTATGCGGCAAATGGAAGCTTGTGACGGGGGGAGTGTCAGAGGCTGTAAGAAATTGATCCCCATGCTTCTCTTCCCCCTAAAAATGGGAAAATATTAAAATTATTCTTAAGTTATATCTGCAGGACTCGAAGGCCCACAGTAAGAATGCTTCTGACGCGGGGAATGTCGTAGACTACGAAACATTGACCCCTAAAAAAAGGGCGGGGGAATGAAATAATTGTTCCCCTCTATCTCCTGAATGCGGGTGCGGAAAGTAACAAGCTATGTGTCCAATGAAAACTTGTGATGCGGGAGTGTAATGGGTTGTAAAAAATTGACCTACCCACAGAGTCTCTCTCCCTAAGAAATGGGAAATTTGAAAGTGGTTCTACGTTGAATGGACGAATTGCTATATATATACCCTGTTAACAATATGGGAAGTAGAAGTACCGGGTTATTGCGATACTTCTGCTTTGCATATTGTTATCAGGTGTCACGTTTTCGACGCCACCAGGGACGTTGAAACTGGAATGTCTATAAATAGAACAGGTCTCTATGCATTGGAAAACAGTGAGGAAAAGTAATAACGGTTAAAGGTGTGTGACGTGAATAGATATTAGGTGCGAGGAATGGCAGTTGTTCAATCACTGCAACTGCTGAATTGTTGGGATTTCTATGTCAGACAGTCGCACGTGTCTACCAAGTCTACGGGAAATATGAGAAAACTTGCAACCATCGCGAGAAATGTGGACGTAAACGTGTAATTGAGTCTCGAGGTGAGTGCACACTGTCCCGCATCGTTGGAATCAAACAGCTACCATTGTGCAGATAACGTCTGAATTGAATTAGGGCGTGTCCACAAGCTTATCCACAAAGACTATCCGTTGTACTATGGAAAAAATAGGATATGGAAGTCGACGTTCACATCGTGTCCCCTTGTTGACTGCAAGGCACCGAAAGATTAGGCTGCAGTTTGCAAAGATCTGTTGCAACTGGAGTGCACAGGACTGGAAAAAAATATGAATCATTGTTTCAACTCTGTCACGCCTATGTGAAGATGGGTGTGGTTTAAACAACATGAAGTGATAGACCCATCTTGTCAGGTTGGGGTAATACAGGCAGGTGGAGGTGGTGTAACAGTGTCGGATGCATTTATATGGGCTTCCTTGGAGCCCCTTCTACTGGCCGAAACAAATATGAATCATGGTTTCAACTCTCTCACGCCTATGTGAAGGTGGGTGTGGCTTAAACAACATGAAGTGATGGACACATCTTGCCAGGTTGGGGTAATACAGGCAGGTGGAGGTGGTGTAACAGATTCGGATGCATTTATATCGGCTTCCTTGGAGCCCATTCCACTGGCCGAAACAAATATGAATCATGGTTTCAATTCTCTCACGCCTACGTGAAGGTGGGTGTGGCTTAAACAACATGAAGTGATGGACCCATGTTGCCAGGTTGGGGTAATACAGGCAGGTGGAGGTGGTGTAACAGTTGAGGATGCATTGATATGGGCTTTATTGGATCCCTTTCTACTGGCCGAAATTAATATGAATCAGGGTTTCAACTCCCTCACGCCTATGTGAAGGTGGTTGTGAATTAAACAACATGAAGTGATGGACCCATCTTGACAGGTTGGGGTAATACAGGTAGGTGGAGGTGGTGTAACAGTTGAGGAATAATTGATATGGGCTTCCTTGGATCCCTTTCTATTGGCCGAAACATATATGAACCATGGTTTCAACTCTCTCACGCCTATGTGAAGGTGGGTGCGGCTTAAACAACATGAAGAGATGGACCCATCTTGCCAGTTTGGGGTAATACAGGCAGGCGGAGGTGGTGTAACAGTTTGGGATGCATTTATATGGGCTTCCTTCGAGCCCCTTGTACTGGCGGAAACAAATATGAATCATGGTTTCAACTCTCTCACCCCTATGTGAAGGTGGGTGTGGCTTAAACAACATGAAGTGATGGACCCATCTTGCCAGGATGGGGTAATACAGGCAGATGGAGGTGTAACAGTTTCGGATGCATTTATATGGGCTTCCTTGTAGCCCTTTCTACTGTCCGAAACAAATATTAATCATGGTTTCAAATTTCTCACGCTTATGTGAAGGTGGGTGTGGCTTAAACAACATGAAGTGATGGACCCATCTTAACAGGTTGGGGTAATACAGGCAGTCGGAGGTGGTGTAATAGTTTCGGATGCATTTATATGGGCTTCCTTGGAGCCCCTTGTACTGGCCAAAACAAATATGAATCATGGTTTCAACTCTCTCACGCCTATGTGAAGGTGGGTGTGGCTTAAACAACATAAAGTGATGGACCCATCTTGCCACAATGGGGTAATACAGGCAGGTGGAGGTGTTGTAACAGTTTCGGATGCATTTATATGGGCTTCCTTGTAGATCTTTCTACTGGCCGAAACAAATATTAATCATGGTTTCAAATCTCTCACGCTTATGTGAAGGCGGGTTTGGCTTAAACAACATGAAGTGATGGACCCATCTTAAGCGGTTGGGGTAATACAGGCAGGTGGAGGTAGTGTAACAGTTTCGGATGCATTTATATGGGCTTCCTTGGATCCCCTTCTACTGGCCAACACAAATATGAATCATGGTTTCAACTCTCTCACGCCTATGTGAAGGTGGGTGTGGCTTAATCAACATGAAGTGATGGACCCATCTTGCCAGGTTGGGGTAATACAGGAAGGTGGAGGTGGTGTAACAGTTTCGGATGCATTTATATGGGCTTCCTTGGAACCCCTTCTACTGGCCGAAACAAATATCAATCATGGTTTCAACTCTCTCACGCCTACGTGAAGGAGGGTGTGGCTTAAACAACATGAAGTGATGGACCCATCTTGCCAGGTTGGGGTAATACAGGCAGGTGGAGGTGGTGTAACAGTTTCGGATGCATTTATATGGGCTTTCTTGGAGCCCCTTCTACTGGCCGAAACAAATATGAATCATGGTTTCAACTCTGTCACGCCTATGTGAAGGTGGGTGTGGCTTAAACAACATGAAGTGATGGACCCATCTTGGCAGGTTGGAGTAATACAGGCAGGTGGACGTGGTGTAACAGTTCAGGATGCATTGATATGGGCTTCCATGGAGCCCATTCTACTGGCCGAAACAAATATGAATCATGGTTTCAACTCTCTCAGTCCTATGTGAAGGTGGGTGTGGCTTAAACAACATGAAGTGATGGACCAATTTTGCCAGGTTGGGGTAATACAGGCAGGTGGAGTTGGTGTAACAGATTCGGCTGCATTTATATGGGCTTCCTTGGAGCCCCTTGTACTGGCCGAAACCAGTATGAATAATGTTTTCAACTCTCTCACGCCTATGTGAAGGTGTGTGTGGCTTAAACATGAAGTGATGGACCCATTTTGCCAGTTTGGGGTAATACAGGTAGGTGGAGGTGGTGTAACAGTTTCGGATGCATTTATATGGACTTCCTTGGATCTCCTTGTACTGGCCGAAACAAATATGAATCATGGTTTCAACTCTCTCACGCCTATGTGAAGGTGGGTGTGGCTTAAACAACACGAAGTGAGGGACCCATCTTGTCAAGTTGGGGTATACAGGCAGGTGGAGGTGGTTTAACAGTTTCGGATGCATTTATATGGGCGTCCTTGGAGCGCCTTCTACTGGCCGAAACAAATATGAATCATGGTTTCAACTCTCTAACGCCTATGTGAAGGTTGGTGTGGCTTAAACAACATGAAATGATGGACACATCGTGCAAGGTTGGGATAATACAGGCAGGTGGAGGTGGTGTAACAGATTCGGATGCATTTATATGGGCTTCCTTGGAGCCCCATCTACTGGCCGAAACAAATATGAATCATGGTTTCAATTCTGTCACGCCTATGTGAAGGTGGGTGTGGCTTAAACAACCTGAAGTGATGGACCCATCTTCGCAAGTTGGGGTAATACAGGCAGGTGGAGGTGGTGTAACAGTTTCGGATGCATATATATGGGCTTCCTTGTAGCCGCTTCTACTGGCCGAAACAAATATGAATCATGGTTTCAACTCTCTCACGCCTATGTGAAATTGGGTGTGGCTTAAACAACATGAAGTGATGGACCCATCTTGTCAGTTTGGGGTAATACAGGCAGGTGGAGGTGGGGTAACAGTTTCGGATGCATTTATATGGGCTTCCTTGTAGCCCCTTCTACGGCCGAAACAAATATGAATCATGGTTTCCACTCTCTCACGCCTATGTGAAGGTGGGTGTGGCTTAGACAACATGAAGTGATGGACCCATCTTGCCAGGTTGGGGTAATACAGGCAGGTGGAGGTGGTGTAACAGTTTCGGATGCATTTATATGGGCTTCCTTGGAGCCAGTACTACTGGCCGAAACAATTATGAATCATGGTTTCAGCTCTCTCACGCCTATGTGAAGGTGGGTGTGGCTTAAACAACATGAAGTGATGGACCCATCTTGCCAGGTTGGGGTAATACAGGCAGGTGGAGGTGGTGTAACAGTTTCGGTAGCATTTATACGCGCTTCTTTGCAGCCCTTCTACTGGCCGAAACAAATATGAATCATGGTTTCAACTCTTTCCAGCCTATGTGAAGGTGGGCATGGCTTAAACAACATGAAGTGATGGACCCATCTTGTCAGGTTGGGGTAATACAGGCAGGTGGAGGTGGTTTAACAGTTTCGGATGCATTTATATGGGCGTCCTTGGAGCGCCTTCTACTGGCCGAAACAAATATGAATCATGGTTTCAACTCTCTAACGCCTATGTGAAGGTTGGTGTGGCTTAAACAACATGAAATGATGGACCCATCGTGCAAGGTTGGGATAATACAGGCAGGTGGAGGTGGTGTAACAGATTCGGATGCATTTATATGGGCTTCCTTGGAGCCCCATCTACTGGCCGAAACAAATATGAATCATGGTTTCAATTCTGTCACGCCTATGTGAAGGTGGGTGTGGCTTAAACAACCTGAAGTGATGGACCCATCTTCCCAAGTTGGGGTAATACAGGCAGGTGGAGGTGGTGTAACAGTTTCGGATGCATATATATGGGCTTCCTTGTAGCCGCGTCTACTGGCCGAAACAAATATGAATCATGGTTTCAACTCTCTCACGACTATGTGAAATTGGGTGTGGCTTAAACAACATGAAGTGATGGACCCATCTTGTCAGTTTGGGGTAATACAGGCAGGTGGAGGTGGGGTAACAGTTTCGGATGCATTTATATGGGCTTCCTTGTAGCCCCTTCTACGGCCGAAACAAATATGAATCATGGTTTCCACTCTCTCACGCCTATGTGAAGGTGGGTGTGGCTTAGACAACATGAAGTGATGGACCCATCTTGCCAGGTTGGGGTAATACAGGCAGGTGGAGGTGGTGTAACAGTTTGGGATGCATTTATATGGGCTTCCTTGGAGCCAGTACTACTGGCCGAAACAATTATGAATCATGGTTTCAGCTCTCTCACGCCTATGTGAAGGTGGGTGTGGCTTAAAGAACATGAAGTGATGGACCCATCTTGCCAGGTTGGGGTAATACAGGCAGGTGGAGGTGGTGTAACAGTTTCGGATGCATTTATACGCGCTTCTTTGCAGCCCTTCTACTGGCCGAAACAAATATGAATCATGGTTTCAACTCTCTCCAGCCTATGTGAAGGTGGGCATGGCTTAAACAACATGAAGTGATGGACCCATCTTGTCAGGTTGGGGTAATACAGGCAGGTGGAGGTGGTCTAACACTTTCGGATGCATTTATATGGGCTTCCTTGGAACCCCTTCTACTGGCCGAAACAAATATCAATCATGGTTTCAACTCTCTCACGCCTACGTGAAGGAGGGTGTGGCTTAAACAACATGAAGTGATGGACTCATCTTTCCGGGTTGGTGTAATACAGGTAGGTGGAAGTGGTGTAACAGTTTCGGATGCATTTATATGGGCTTCCTTGGAGACACTACTACTGGACGAAACAAATATGAATCATGGTTTCAGCTCTCTCACGCCTATGTGAAGGTGGGTGTGGTTTAAACAACATGAAGTGATAGACCCATCTTGCCAGGTTGGGGTAATACAGACAGGTGAAGGTGGTGTAACAGTTTCGGATGCATTTATATGGGCTTCCTATGAGCCCCTACTACTGGCCGAAAGAAATATGAATCATGGTTTCAGATCTCTCACGCCTATGTGAAGGTGGGTGTGGTTTAAACAACATGAAGTGATGGACCCATCATGCCAGGTTGGGGTAATACAGGCAGGTGGAGGTGGTGTAACAATTTCGCATGCATTTATATGGGCTTCCTTGGAGCCATTGTACTAGCCGACACAAATATGAATCATGGTTTCAGCTCTCTCACGCCTATGTGAAGGTGGGTGTGGCTTAAAGAACATGAAGTGATGGACCCATCTTGCCAGGTTGGGGTAATACAGGCAGGTGGAGGTGGTCTAACAGTTTCGGATGAATTTATATGGGCTTCCTTGGAGCCCCTTGTACTGGCCGAAACAAATATGACTCATGGTTTCAACTCTCTCACGCCTATGTGAAGGTGGGTGTGGCTTAAACAACATGAAGTGATGGACCCATCATTTCAGGTTGGGGTAATAGAGCCAGGTGGAGGTGGTCTAACAGATTCGGATACATTTATATGGGCTTCTTTGGAGCCCTTCTACTGGCCGAAACAAATATTAATCATGGTTTCAACCCTCTCAAGCCTATGTGAAGGTGGGTGTAGCTTAAACAACATGAAGTGATGGACCCATCTTCTCAGGTTGGGGTAATAACAGTTGGGTGTAACAGTTTCGGATGCATTTATATGGGCTTTCTTGGAGCCCCTTCTAGTGGCCGAAAGAAGTATGAATCATGGTTTGAACTCTCTCACGCCTATATGAAGGTGGGTGTGGCGTGAAAAACATGAAGTGATTGACCCATCTTGCTGGGTTGGGGTAATACAGGCAGGGGGAGTTGGTGTAACAGTTTCGGATGCACTGACATGGGCTTCCTTGGACCCTCTTCTGCTGGCCGAAACAAATATGAATCATGGTTTCAACACTCTGACGCCTATATGAAGGTGGGTGTGGGTTAAACAACATGAAGTGATGGACCCATCTTGTCAGGTTGGGGTAATACAGGCAGGTGGAGGTGGTGTAACAGATTGGAATTATATTGCATTTATATGGGCTTCCTTGGAGCCCCTTCTACTGCCGAAACAAATATGAATCATGGTTTCAACTCTCTCACGCCTATGTGAAGGTGGGTGTGGCTTAAACAACATGGAGTGATGGACCCATCTTGCCAGGTTGGGGTAATACAGGCAGGTGGAGTTGCTGTAACAGTTTCGGATGCATTGATATGGGCTTCCTTGGAACCCCTTCTACTGGACGAAACAAATATGAATCATTGTTTAAACTCTCTCACGCCTATGTGAAGGTGGGTGTGGCTTAAACAACATGAAGTGATGAACCCATCTTGCCAGATTGGGGTAATAAAGGGAGGTGGAATTGGTGTAACAGTTTTGGATGCATTTATATGGGCTTCCTTCAAGCCCATTCTACTGGCGGAAACAAATATGAATCACGCTTTCAACTCTGTCACGCCTATGTGAAGGTGGGTGTGGCTTAAGCACCTTGAAGTGATGGACCCATCTTGCCAGGTTGGGGTAATACAGGCAGGTGGAGTTGGTGTAACAGTTTCGGATGCATTGATATGGGCTTCCTTGGAACCCCTTTTACTGGACGAAACAAATATGAATCATTGTTTCAACTCTCTCACGCCTATGTGAAGGTGGGTGTGGCTTAAACGACATGAAGTGATGGACCCATCTTGTCAGGTTGGGGTAATACAGGCAGGTGGAGGTGGTGTAACAGATTCGAACGCATTTATATGGGGTTTCTTGGAGCCCCTTCTACTGCCGAAACAAATATGAATCATGGTTTCAACTTTCTCACGCCTATGTAAAAGCGGGTGTAGCTTAAACAACATGAAGTGATGGACTCATCTTCTGAGGTTGGGGTAATACAGGCAGGTGGACGTGGTGTAACAGTTTCGGATGCATTTATATGGGCTTTCTTGGAGCCCCTTCTACTGGCCGAAACAAGTATGAATCATGGTTTCAACTCTCTCACGCCTATGTGAAGGTGGGTGTGGCGTAAACAACATGAAGTGATGGACCGATCTTGCTAGGTTGGGGTAATACAGGCAGGGGGAGTTGGTGTAACAGTTTCGGATGCACTGATATGGGCTTCCTTGGAGCCCCTTCTACTGGCCGAAACAAATATGAATCATGGTTTCAACTCTCTGACGCCTATATGAAGGTGGGTGTGGGTTAAACAACATGAAGTGATGGACCCATCTTGCAAGGTTGGGGTAATACAGGCAGGTGGAGGTGGTGCAACAGTTTCGGATGCATTTATATGGTCTTCCTATAGGAAGGTGGGTGTGGGTTAAACAACATGAAGTGATAGACCCATCTTGCAAGGTTGGGGTAATACAGGCAGGTGGAGGTGGTGCAACAGTTTCGGATGCATTTATATGGTCTTCCTTGGAGCCTTCTACTGGCCAAAACATATATGAATCATGGTTTCAACTCTCTCACGCTTATGAGAAGTTGGGTGTGGCTTAAACAACATGAAGTGATGGACCCATCTTTTCAGGTTGGGGTAATACAGGCAGGGGGAGGTGGTGTAACAGTTTCGGATGCATTTATGTGGGCTTTCTTGGAGCCCCTTCTACTGGGCGAAACAAATATGAATCATGGTTCCAACTCTCTCACGCCTATGTGAAGGTCGGTGTGGCTTAAACAACATGAAGTGATGGACCCATCTTGTCAGGTTGGGGTAATACAGGCAGGTGGAGGTGGTGTAACAGATTCGAATGCATTTATATGGGCTTCCTTGGAGCCCCTTGTACTGCCGAAACAAATATGAATCATGGTTTCAACTCTCTCACGCCTATGTGAAGGTGGGTGTGGCTTAAACAACATGAAGTGATGTACCCATCTTGCCAGGTTGGGGTAATACAGGCAGGTGGAGTTGGTGTAACAGTTTCGGATGCATTGATATGGGCTTCCTTGGAACCCCTTCTACTGGAAGAAACAAATATAAATCATTGTTTGAACTCTCTCACGCCTATGTGAAGGTGGGTGTGGCTTAAAAGACATGAAGTGATGAACCCGTCTTGCTAGGTTGGGGTAATACAGGGAGGTGGAATTGGTGTAACAGTTTCGGATGCACTTATATGGGCTTTCTTTAAGCCCATTCTACTGGCGGAAACAAATATGAATCATGGTTTCAACTCACTCACGCCTATGTGAAGGTGGGTGTGGCGTAAGCAACATGAAGTGATGGACCCATCTTGCCAGGTTTGGGTAATACAGGCAGGTGGAGGTGGTGTAACACTTGAGGATGCATTGATATGGGCTTCCTTGGAGCCCCTTCTACTGGCCGAAACAAATATGAATCATGGTTTCAACTCTTTCACGGCTATGTGAAGGTGGGTGTGGGTTAAACAACATGTAGTGATGGACCCATCTTGCCAGGATGAGGTAATACTGGCAGGTGGAGATAGTGTAACAGTTGAGAATGCATTTATATGGGGTTTCTTGGAGCCCCTTCTACTGGCCGAAAAAAATATGAATCGTGGTTTTAACTTTCTCACGCCTATGTAAAAGTGGGTGTAGCTTAAACAACATGAAGGGATGGACCCATCTTCTCAGGTTGGGGTAATACAGGCAGGTGGATGTGGTGTAAAAGTTTCGGATGCATTTATATGGGCTTTGTTGAAGCCCCTTCTACTGGCCGAAAAAAGTATGAATCATGGTTTCAACTCTCTCACGCTTATGTGAAGGTGGGTGTGGTGTAAACAACATGATGTGATGGACCCATCTTGCTAAGTTGGGGTATTACAGGCAGGGGGAGTTGGTGTAACAGTTTCGGATGCACTGATATGGGCTTCCTTGGAGCCCCTTCTACTGGCCGAAACAAATATGAATCATGGTTTCAACTCTCTGACGCCTATATGAAGGTGGGTGTGGGTTAAACAACATGAAGTGATGGACCCATCTTGCAAGGTTGGGGTAATACAGGCAGGTGGAGGTGGTGCAACAGTTTCGGATGCATTTATATGGTCTTCCTTGGAGCCCCTTCTACTGGCCAAAACATATATGAATCATGGTTTCAACTCTCTCACGCTTATGTGAAGTTGGGTGTGGCTTAAACAACATGAAGTGATATACCCATCTTCCCAGGATGGTTTAATACAGGCAGGTGGAGGTGGTGTAACAGTTTCGGATGCATTTATATGGGCTTTCTTGGAGCCCCTTCTACTGGGCGAAACAAATGTGAATCATGGTTTCAACTCTCTCACGCCTATGTGAAGGTGGGTGCGGCTTAAACAACATGAAGTGATGGACCCATCTTGCCACGTTGGGGTAATACAGGCAGGTGGAGGTGGTGTAACAGTTTCGGATGCATTTATATGGGCTTCCTTGTAGCCCCTTCTACTGGCCGAAACAAATATGAATCATGGTTTCAGCTCTCTCACGCCTATGTGAAGGTGGGTGTGGCTTAAACAACATGAAGTGATGGACCCATCTTGGCAGGTTGGAGTAATACAGGCAGGTGGACGTGGTGTAACAGTTCAGGATGCATTGATATGGGTTTCCATGGAGCCCATTCTACTGGCCGAAACAAATATGAATCATGGTTTCAACTCTCTCAGTCCTATGTGAAGGTGGGTGTGGCTTAAACAACATGAAGTGATGGACCCATCTTGCAAGGTTGGGGTAATACAGGCAGGTGGAGTTGGTGTAACAGATTCGGCTGCATTTATATGGGCTTCCTTGGAGCCCCTTGTACTGGCCGAAACAAATATGAATCATGTTTTCAACTCTCTCACGCCTATGTGAAGGTGTGTGTGGCTTAAACATGAAGTGATGGACCCATTTTGCCAGTTCGGGGTTATACAGGTAGGTGGAGGTGGTGAAACAGTTTCGGATGCATTTATATGGACTTCCTTGGAGCTTCTTGTACTGGCCGAAACAAATATGAATCATGGTTTCAACTCTCTCACGCCTATGTGAAGGTGGGTGTGGCTTAAACAACACGAAGTGAGGGACCCATCTTGTCAAGTTGGGGTATACAGGCAGGAGGAGGTGGTGTAACAGTTTCGGATACATTTATATGGGCGTCCTTGGAGCGCCTTCTACTGGCCGAAACAAATATGAATCATGGTTTCAACTCTCTAACGCCTATGTGAAGGTTGGTGTGGCTTAAACAACATGAAGTGATGGACCCATCGTGCAAGGTTGGGATAATACAGGCAGGTGGAGGTGGGGTAACAGTTTCGGATGCATTTATATGGGCTTCCTTGTTGCCCCTTCTACGGCCGAAACAAATATGAATCATGGTTTCCACTCTCTCACGCCTATGTGAAGGTGGGTGTGGCTTAGACAACATGAAGTGATGGACCCATTTTGCCAGGTTGGGGTAATACAGGCAGGTGGAGGTGGTGTAACAGTTTCGAAGGCATTTATATGGGCTTCCTTGGAGCCCCTTCTACTGCCGAAACAAATATGAATCATGCTTTCAACTCTGTCACGCCTATGTGAAGGTGGGTGTGGCTTAAACAACATGAAGTGATCGACCCATCTTGCCAGGTTGGGGTAATACAGGCAGGTGGAGTTGGTGTAACAGTTTCGGATGCATTGATATGGGCTTCCTTGGAACCCCTTTTACTGGACGAAACAAATATGAATCATTGTTTGAACTCTCTCACGCCTATGTGAAGGTGGGTGTGGCTTAAACGACATGAAGTGATGGACCCATCTTGTCAGGTTGGGGTAATACAGGCAGGTGGAGGTGGTGTAACAGATTCGAATGCATTTATATGGGCTTCCTTGGAGCCCCTTCTACTGCCGAAACAAATATGAATCATGGTTTCAACTCTCTCACGCCTATGTGAAGGTGGGTGTGGCTTAAACAACATGGAGTGATGGACCCATCTTGCCAGGTTGGGGTAATACAGGCAGGTGGAGTTGGTGTAATAGTTTCGGATGCATTGATATGGGCTTCCTTGGAACCCCTTCTACTGGCCGAAACAAATATGAATCATTGTTTCAACTCTCTCACGCCTATGTGAAGGTGGGTGTGGCTTAAACAACATGAAGTGATGAACCCATCTTGCCAGATTGGGGTAATACAGGGAGGTCGAATTGGTGTAACAGTTTTGGATGCATTTATATGCGCTTCCTTCAAGCCCATTCTACTGGCGGAAACAAATATGAATAACGGTTTCAACTCTCTCACGCCTATGTGAAGGTGGGTGTGGCGCAAGCACCTTGAAGTGATGGACCCATCTTGCCAGGTTTGGGTAATACAGGCAGGTGGAGGTGGTGTAACAGTTTAGGATGCATTGATATGGGATTCCTTGGAGCCCCTTCTACTGGCCGAAACAAATGTGAATCATGGTTTGAACTCTTTCACGCCTATGTGAAGGTGGGTGTGGGTTAAACAACATGAGGTGATGGACCCATCTTGCCAGGATGGGGTAATATTGGCAGGTGGAGATGGTGTAACAGTTGAGAATGCATTTATATGGGGTTTCTTGGAGCTCCTTCTACTGGCCGAAACAAATATGAATCGTGGTTTTAACTTTCTCACGCCTATGTAAAAGTGGGTGTAGCTTAAACAACATGAAGTGATGGACCCATCTTCTGAGGTTGGGGTAATACAGGCAGGTGGACGTGGTGTAACAGTTTCGGATGCATTTATATGGGCTTTCTTGGAGCCCCTTCTACTGGCCGAAACAAGTATGAATCATGGTTTCAACTCTCTCACGCCTATATGAAGGTGGGTGTGGGTTAAACAACATGAAGTGATGTACCCATCTTGCAAGGTTGGGGTAATACAGGCAGGTGGAGGTGGTGCAACAGTTTCGGATGCATTTATATGGTCTTCCTATATGAAGGTGGGTGTGGGTTAAACAACATGAAGTGATGAACCGATCTTGCAAGGTTGGGGTAATACAGGCAGGTGGAGGTGGTGCAACAGTTTCGGATGCATTTATATGGTCTTCCTTGGAGCCTTCTACTGGCCAAAACATATATGAATCATGGTTTCAACTCTCTCACGCTTATGTGAAGTTGGGTGTGGCTTAAACAACATGAAGTGATGGACCCATCTTTTCAGGTTGGGGTAATACAGGCAGGGGGAGGTGGTGTAACAGTTTCGGATGCATTTATGTGGGCTTTCTTGGAGCCCCTTCTACTGAGCGAAACAAATATGATTCATGGTTTCAACTCTCTCACGCCTATGTGAAGGTCGGTGTGGCTTAAACAACATGAAGTGCTGGACCCATCTTGTCAGGTTGGGGTAATACAGGCAGGTGGAGGTGGTATAGCAGATTCGAATGGATTTATATGGGCTTCCTTGGAGCCCCTTGTACTGCCGAAACAAATATGAATCATGGTTTCAACTCTCTCACGCCTATGTGAAGGTGGGTGTGGCTTAAACAACATGAAGTGATGGACCCATCTTGCCAGGTTGGGGTAATACAGGCAGGTGGAGTTGGTGTAACAGTTTCGGATGCATTGATATGGGCTTCCTTGGA